>LQNK01000788.1:55746-89579 GCA_001586405.1 Phoebis sennae | reverse complement strand
GAATCAGAAAGCTATGTGAATACTTTCTCGGCAGGAAGCAAAGACAGGCCCATTGTCATAGTTTATGGTATTTAATACTGTATTCATAAGCGGTTGTTATGCGCAAATAGTACATTGTACTACGACATATATGTACTTCTGTTTCTTGGTTTGAGATACTGGTAAGTTTATTATAATGTCCCGATCGATAGCGGTCATGGCGGCCAATCTCAACAGATATCAGCCAGGTTCGCAGGAGATATTATAGTGCATAAGTATGTGTGCACAGGTACACTCTCTATTCCTTCACTCTCATAATCCGATGCAGACAGACACGATCGGAGAGATATCAGGCGCAGGACGACGCTTTTACGTGCTCTAGAGGCACGGAGGTGTTCCAACACCTCCAACTTCCAGATTTAGAGCTGCTAAACGAAACTTTTCGCTTGAAAAATCTCAATAACCATATTTGAAGTTATATATCAGAATAACCCGAAGGCGTTCATAATTCCACGTAATCGAGTCTCTAAGCAAGAGCTAGCTCATTAAAAAGTCGAATATTTCACGCCAAACCACATGCAATGCCACGAAAGGACTGCAAAGAACCACGTTTAAACCGTTCAAACTTCAATATATCTACAACAATACCACCGATACCGTTTACTGAAGCATCCACATACCGTAATAAGGAACGGATCCTCCAGATGCTACAGTTACGCACCTTTGAAGGTATTCCCCTAACATTCGTGCATTTTGCACTGGTACCATTCCCTTTCGTTTGCACCTTTCGTATCGAATCCATCTGGTTCTAATTTGTCAGCGCGTGCATTTGTAGTCGTCAGCTTAGCGTTCAGGTGATGTCAGGTTTTTGCTATTGATATTTTGTATTTAAGGTTATCGATTTTTTTTAGTCCATACTGTCCCAACGCTCTCGCCAAATCTTTGTTTTTCTTTCTTTGGCTGATCCCTTTTTTTATTTATTAAAAAAAAACAGATTTATCGTTAATCTTATGGATTCGCTTCACTAATATGCTTTGTGAATATTTCATGGTTTTATGATTATTTTATTTGAAATTCGATTACTTTTTATCCTAATTTTACAGTATCTGGTAAGGGGTAAAAGTGTAAAGGGACTATGTATGTTTGTAATAATAAAAATAATACTGATTTATATTTTGTTTTGTTACAGGTAAGTTTAAATCATCTAGTTTACTACTGTAGGTAGTAAGTATAAACTATCAAATAAATCTTCAAATAATAAGGTAAGGAAGGTAAGTAAATCAAAGAGTGTTTTAACTGATCATAACTCCATACTATGTTTATGTGCGCTAATATGTACATACACAAGTTTCACTTTTGCATCTATCTTTCTTTTTAAACTAAAGCATAAACGTCTTAAACTTTACACTAGAGAATGAATTGTAGGCAATTAATTGTCACTGGAAAAAGGAAAAGTAGAGTGCAAAATAAGACAAATAAATAGAGAAAAAGGAATTCCAATCCAAACAAAATACTGTATCATTAAAACACTACAAATACTTTACCATAACTCCGATTGCAACAAAACAATTGAACAGAAAACAAAAAGTAATCGTTATTTACCGTCGCAATCAGATAAAGACGTTAAACAAAAGAATATTGAGTTATAAAGTCACGTAGGCCAGCAGGTGTACAGCGTAACCAACAGTTAGTGAGCTGTGAAATGGATTGGATAGCTTGGGGAAATCACTGTACCTTTGGAAGCGTTGGATTTTGATTGATTTATGTAAACGGTTTATTAACATCATTAAAATGATCACAGAAACTAACGTATTAGTGAACTAGCTGTTCGTCTTCGCTCCCGTACCAGGTTATAACACCTGTAAATTAGCCTATGTTACTCGTGGATAATGTAGCTTTTGAATGGTGAAAGATTTTTAAAGTCGTTTTTGAGCCCGTTTATTACAAACAAACAAAGATTTCCTGTTTTTAATATTAGTGTAGATTTTTCGAAGGCGATGCTACTCTAGTAGCTATAATCAAAATTAAGATTAATTTTTATTTTTAAATGCGGAGTCTCTTTCGGAAACCCCTTAAAAATAAGTTGGCCCAATACCAGTATCGGATCAGTTAAAAAGAGTTTTGTACAATTTCAGAATTAGGTCGCAATATTTACAACAATAATTAATAAAATTATACGTGTAAAACAAAGAATTAAATTTGGGTACATTACAAAATTCCACAAATCACTTTAAATTCAGGTAACCTTAATAAACTTGTTACTTAAATCATGCGCGGATTATTCTGAATAGTAATTAAATACGCCCCAATTACTACCCTTACTAAATATTATATTTGAATCCTAATCTTGATAATTGATAAGCCTTTAAATTGCCTCTAATAATAAATTTATAACCTCGCTAATTTTCATACAATTTCCTTCAAAAACTTGCCTTTCATTTGGTGTATAATTTGTGTAAAGTCAGTGCTTAATTTAGTATTATTTCAAGCCTTTTATGGCTAATTGGGTTTCGGAATTAGTGCTAATGAATGCGGCCGCTTATGGAGTACTTGCGTGATGTATTACGTTTTAAAGGACCCTCTGAGCCGCCGGCTTGAGTCTAATCGTGGTTTAAAAATATCCAAGCAATACTCTCATACATTTTCACGTTTTTCAAATGAATACGTATTCTTAAACATAATTCTAATATACTTTTATTCCAACTAAATAATAATAATAGCTTCGTTGACCGATTTCGGTCATGGTGGCCAATCTCAAGAGAGACTAGGAAGCTGCGCAGGAGATATTATAGTGCACAAGTGTACGCGCGAACACAGGTGCACTCTCTATTCCTTTACTCTCATAACCCGATGGGGGCAGACTGAAACGACCGGCAGATCAGGCGCAGGTCCGACGGCTTGTACTCTCCAAGGCACGGAACAACTAAATAGTGTATATAAAGACAGGATAATTGAAGACAAGTAATTGTACATTCAACAATGAAAGAGATCTAATAGATGAAGTCCTAGTTAAGAGTAATTCACACAAAGAGCAGGTGCAGGTCGTGACGGTTTACGGCGTTTTCTTAATATATAAGAAAGCCTTCACACCGAAAGCGTATGCCGGTCGGGCAATTTCTTGCTGATTAAAATAGGCAAGTTAGTGGGGAAGGCTGCTGCAAGGAAATAATATGAGGAACCGCGCACAGTCTAGCAATTTTTCTTTCCATTTTTTCCGCCCTGAATTCGGCACAAAAAGTTTCAGACATAATCACTTTGTTTGCTACAAAGTTCAACGTCATCTATTCTGGCGAAAACAAGATATTAAGGCTCGCATTTAATAAGACTTTCTTTATTTTTTATAATAGAACAAAAGACTAAGAATTTTTGTCTCTATTAAGGGGAAAACTATACAGGGTATATTCTTCTCCTTAATAGAGCCGCACTGCAGATTCACGTAGAATAAATCTATATAAAATAATAAAGTCTGCATTTGCTACAAAGATGTTTTAAGAAACTAGCAGAGGCTCTGTTACAAGAAAAAATAAAAACGAAACTCGAGTTGTATATTTTTTAGCCACAATATAAATTCTTAGCTTCGACATATGGCGATTCGGTGCCATAAAATATAAAAAGGCCGATCACAGAAGTTAATAAACCGATATTTTATAAAAACAAACACCGATCGGGTTGAAAAAATATCGGCAAAGTTGTATATGCAGGTGGATATTTGAGGTTGGTTGGATATTGTTTGGACGTGGGAGGTTTTGAGGTGCATTTATAAAGTGGTCGGTTTATAATGAGTGATTCACACATGAAATGGGCCAATGCATTATCTCCCGATCTGATAGTGGACTCGACTTTTTGTTTGTTTGTGGGTACATTCCGATTTCTTTAAGGAGCGAGAATTTTGGATGAGGTAACCTTGATTTTTAAGTTTTTTATTTGATTCGTATTCTTCGAGCGACTGTTAATTTTTTTGCTAATTTTTATTTACGTTTATTAAATTTTAAAGACGTTTCAATTTATAACGTTGGTGTAAAATTACAAAGCAAAGTAGCATACCCTATCGTTACAGAGAAACCTTAAAACAAAAAAGGCTCAATAGATCTGAAATAAATTTGGCATATAGTTGAAAACTTTACGAGTATACAAAAATCTACACAGACGAAATTTCGGACTATGCCTAGTAAATTAACCTTTACCCTTACTATCATACATGCCACATCCAAACAGCATCTTCCTGACCGCGCGGACCTTCCAAGAACACAATACAATGATTGTCGCTTAACACCGCGGTGGGGGGGGGAGGGAGTGGAGGACAAAAGGAGCAAGCCGTCAAATGTCGCACCCTAATGCAGGCGCCGAACCAACGATACTAGAGACATGGAAGGTACAAGACAAGTATCTAATTTGATATTTGTGACTAGCTGATCCGCGCGGCTTCGCTCCCGTAGCATAATGTTATTCTTATATATAGCCTATAAAATATAACCTATGTTACTCCTGGATAAATGTAGCTTTCGAATGGTGAAAGAATTTTTTAAATCGGTTCAGTAGTTGGAGCCTATTCATTACTACCAAACAAACAAACAAATAAAAGTATTGCTCTTTATAATATTAGTGTACATACAATTTGTTTCTCATACTCTACATATCACGTTTTTGATATCGTTTCCTTGCAATTATAGATGGGAGATTTACTCCTTGTAAAAATAGGCACATTTATTGTAAAACCATATTTCCAAATGATTTAAAAACATCTTAGATACCCATCGTAACATTGGTTAATAATTTAATTTTCACTGAATTTAAATCTAAAGTTGAGATGAACCATTGATCTAATCTGAATTTGAAGTTCATGAAATGTAAAAAAATTACTAATAAAATATATATTTCTTGCTTTTATTAACTATTTCAATACATACCATATAAACAAACGAATTTGAAAGAAAAAAGAAAATAACTTTATTGCCAAAAATATAACACTACTTAATCTAAACAATAGACAAAAAGATTTTAAAAATGTCTACATTCCAAATAAAACAAAATCTCATTAAAATCTACAGTCTTCAATGTGTAAAAACCCTGTCGCTTCCATCCCCATATATCAAGGTGTCGGGCGCCAGGGCCTTATCAGAGCTGACCGGTGGTCGGGTATACCCTATCAACAATTAATGACTTAATTCCTCTGATTATCCCAATTATTGGCGATTGCCTTTTTGTACCTTTAAGATGGCTAAAAGAGTTTGTGTTGGAGAATTAGTTTTAGTCTCAATACCTATAGATATTCGTTCAGAACATTATATTCAAAGCATTTATGTTAATTCTTCAAGGAATTTTGAAATTAATTGTGTTCAATGTTCAATTTCATTAGGGATATTAGTTTGAAAACCTTTACCATTACTAACGACCCGATTGGTCCAGTGGATACAGGAATGGTCTATATCGCTGGCGAGTGTGGGTTCGATCACTAATAGGAAATTATTATATGATGAACATAGTGATTTTCAACTGACTGGATGATTTTTATTTTTTTATTAGGTTTTCGAAAGTTTGTATACATAAAAAATACACATTTACTAACACAATATACATTAAATAATGCTACAAACATTTACAGACAAACACAACATGAACAATATAATAAATGTTAATTTTTCTATAGTATAAGTATTTACAAAAAAAGTATGTTTAGATATCAGTTATCTAGTTCATAGTATCGCTTCTTCTTGGCTATGGTCAATAAGGTGACCCACTCGTTCATATTCTCTACTATAATCATAAAAAAGCATCCCTATTGTATGCAAGTCAAAATAATTTTGTGTTATTTGAATAAAACGATAAAATAGTTTCCACATATATAACCGCTTGAGAGGCTACTTCCGAACAATTATGACGGTTGTAATAGACAATAGAGGGATAGAATAATAAACACGGATCGATAATCTATTGTTACCTCTATATTGTTCTCTTAATTTATGGTACAAACTTCACTATGAATTCTAAATATAAGAGAGAACAGATGAACAATCGTACATTGTAAATGTCATCAAGTATGGCTTTGAAATTAATTGGGCCAAGATCGCAGCTGAAACTTAACCACTCAGAAGATCGTGAAAAGGTGGCATTTTCAATTTTCAATCATTTTCATCCAAATCTTTGCTTTCTTTACCCTTCAATACCTTTAATATCAGCTCATTTCTCGTGAAGCCTGCCAAACGGCTGCGGCAAATTAGGTTTCATGTGTAGATAGCACGGTATGTAGACTTTGTAGAGGAAAGCATTTTAGAAATACCCTCTCTTGGCTTAAATTAAAATTTAAAAAGATTTTAAAATCCAGTTCATTTCAAATGATGATTTTATCACTTAAATTAAAATCGTTTTATACCTCTGCATTCCTTCGCATAACGTCAAAAGGCGCATACATAAAATACGACTTTACCAGTTGTAACGAATTGTGACGTCACGATAAAATATGGCCGGCGGAGTTAATAGCTCGCATAATGCACAAATAGCATTGCATATGCGCCGTCGCATGCCCGTTTCCGTTACTGCGGAAATGCTGACGTGTGTGGCGCCGGACAGGGTTAAGCGACGGTGGACGCGGCGAGGGTTTGGATGGGTTACCTGAGAATGATGATCCATCGTTCGTCCTAATAAATGTATAGCGGATTAACAGTTATATTACTCAGTTATGAATTTAAAGTGTGCTAGAGTTATTTAGAGTCTTATAGGAAATAGCGTAGAGAAAATATCTTGCTTTAAATCCGGTGTTAATCCATTAATATGTAAATGTCAGCATACGTCCCCCATAACTTCAAAAGTGTAAAGCTGGTGGTTCCCCTCACCAGCTTTACACTTTTGGCTTTAAGAAGAAGAAAAATGTAAGGCAAGAAGGGAATAAATTAGATAGATCGCATTATTTTTCCAAAATTTACGCGACTCATATGATTGCAAATAAAACAATTTGGCACAAACTCCAGCATCCATGTAATACATAATATGATAATGCTACGCTACTACTGTAACAACCGAAATTCCAATCTGAATGTAGACAAATAGCAGAGCTTATGCAAAGCAGACAATTCATGCGCGCAGGGTTGCCAATGAACTAATTAATAATTTAAATATTCAAAAAAGCCGTTTATTAGGAAGGTCATTGGCTATGTTATATTATGCTACAACAGCTACTTATTTATAAAATATGTTTTTCTCATGAAAAAAATACTGACTCCAAAAATTACAGAGGAATTATCAATATGTAATTCAACCTTGTTGGAATTAAGCGAATTCTCAAAAACAAAATTTTTCATCATAATATCAATCCATCAAACCTGTACTGTGTACTTTCCTCCTTTTAAATGGTTTAAAATTGCATCTTTATTGGTATACAGCCTGGCTTGCTTGCTTTTCGATGGCAGCCCTACATTAATGTGACATCCGCGCTCGGGCTGAGTCACCGTATATTGATCCGACGGAAGCAGTCTACTCTTAACTTGTTACGACTTGCCTTTTTATCCCAAACATGACTATTTTGGGCCTCATGACCGAAAATTTGTGGTACGCGCATGCCTGGCTAAAAATTGGGCCAAGGACGCATAAGTGTTAATTTACACTTCCAAGATTTGTGTAAAATGGCCTCAGCATTTTTAATTGTACTGTTCAATCGCATTCCATATCCACTTTTGCAATATCTCTCTAGTTTTTATTCACATATTTGAATTCTTCTGAAATCAAAAAAGCTCCTCTACCACTTCTAAGATCTTGTACATTTATGAGTGGTAGTAATAACTTTGCATCAGGTGCGATCTGCTATTGTATCAGATATTACTTGCTCTAAAACAAATAAAATTTCAAAATAAATTTATCTTAACCAACAGTCTTAATTCTTCTTTTTCTCCTCAACACACGTTATGTCCAACACTGGACGAACATGGATGTATTTGCTAGGGTTAAAATTTTAAACTTTGCTATCAAATTCAATTATTTACAACACTCAAATTCAAATCGTTTATTTTTAAAATTCGTTATTGAAACGTCAGATGCGTTTTTTAAAACCCCTCGTTTGAGAAAACACGATAACTTTTTCAGAGTTATCTAAATTAAATAGGGATAAGAGACGTACAAATCTCATTCACAGAAGCTATAAAACAAACACAGGGCACGCGCTTCCGCCCAATTATTTACAATTTGTTGTATTAATCTTAGCGTTATCAGCCACTTGCAATGATAACGCAACGAAGTGATAAGCCCACCCCAGAGCAAGGTGCTCTCCAAAATGTTTGTGCATCGATAAAAGGACGACGCTACCTCAAAGAAGAATTGTTGAACCTGGCGCTTGATAATGAACTTCGAAGAAATTTTTTTAAAGATATATGTTTTAACATTTTTACCCATGTGACGACGGGTAAGAATACGTGTGTCGCTACCCCATGTCGGGTATCGTTAGAGGCGACAGAGGGTAATCCTGGTGCATAACATCTGCAGCAATAAAAGAGAGGAAACTGAGCATTGCACGATTGAGCCAAGATCGTACCGGTGTAATTACCACTATCCCAGCAGGAGACCAACGTGATGCAGTATTCCACTGTGTTTCGTACGGTGAGTGGGAGCTTGGAGGACTGTATTTACATCCTATTCCTCTTCCAGGGCGAGGATTAGAATAGGATTCTAATCCTCGCCCGTTTTCCCATCATTAATCTTCTTCTTATCCCCTTCCCTTTCTTCAAGCCGGCAAGGCATCTGCATAACTTGGTTTTATAGATGTACATGGTTTGCGGTCAGTCAGTTAACATCAGGTGAACCGCATGCCCCGCTGACTTGACTATGCTTATTATGACACAAAAAGGAACATGGGAATTATACGACCTAGAAAATATAAAAATTACAGCCAATCTTAAAAATGTCACAACTATTTCAACTTCAAGGTCCAAACGAGATTAAATGTTATAAATAACGTACAAAAAAAAAACAGATAATAAAATAATCTATTGGTTCTAATAGTTTAATTTCACGGTTAATTTGCAAGATGGCAATATTAGTTTAACGGCGTTTGACCTGAAAATGCTTGGCAAATAATTTGGAGCGCTATATTTGTACTGCTTTTTACGCGAATCGATATGGACTTATGGGAAACGTTGTCTAAATAATTTTGAACACGACACTTGCCAAAGTGGTGTACAGACACCCTATATTCGCAAGATATAGTGAAATATGAAAAGCTTGCATGTAAGTTAAATATGACGTCTACCCAAAACTTAAAATCATGGCAATGGAACTACGAAGCGATCCGTTTCGTGAACTATTTTGTGGTTTGTTATTTCTATTAATTTTGAGTGATTATACCGTTAACTCCCTATCGAAATCCCTTAATTATTTCGAAACAGAACAACGGGAAGATCTTCATTTTTTGCCGGGTTAATCGTCGTATAAAAATGTCATTTTTGCTTATTATACTCGTAATTAAACGAGCTCAATATGTAACATATCTTATACTTTATTCACACAATCATAACCGCGACATTAACGATATGCATTAACTATAATTGGACAAATCTCTGCGACAACTAGAGAAAACAAAGAAAAAAGCAATGTTAGAAATCAATCGTCGTTTTGCATTAATATCAATGCTTCCCACGTAACAATACTGCTCTTTTCACTCAAACGACTGTCTTCTCGACTTGCCTAATATTTTATTGTTATGAGTTCCGATCTTTGCCATTATGGAAAAGTAATGCCAAATTAATGCATTACTTCAATACAAAATAATTGGAAAAATAAGAAACTACGAAGACTTGTAATTTTAGATTTTGATTTCAAATACACGGGTAGTATGGGAGATCTTCTTTTCTGATCTTTCACTTTCTAATTTATTGTGGTCTGAGTTTTAATTCAGTCATATTTGCTTAAAATTTAAAGAAATTAATATTATCCCACGAACTTAAAAATACAAAAAAGATACAATCTCTTTTATTTTGGAACATTTTTGTATATTTTAAAAAACATCTTTATATTAAAAATTTAAAATAATTATAAACTATGGATCACACTGACATTTGTAACCTATGACGTTTCGCCCAAGGATGATAAAGTTGTTATAAATAATAACTGTATGCCCATAATTATAACTAATAGAAACGATTAGTCAGGCAAAGTTATTTTAATTAAATACTAGTTATTTGCGAAATATTTTAATTAAGTTCACATATTCGCACAAGATAAGTGCTCCAATTATTCTGTAAACTATTTATTATATTTTAAAATTTATAAATATGTTAACAATGAGGAACTTAAAAATTATTGACACAGTATTAAAAGAAATAAATATTACTAACTTCCATCTACAACTTTTAGTAATAAGTATTTCAAAATATTATTTTGAAATTTTAATTTGTAAAATTTTCATAGTTTTAACATAGAGTCACACATTGGGAAGGAACTGGCCATCTTAACACAGGTATTAACCTAGCTAGAGAGCCAGGGGCACATACATAACTGTTTCATATAAGTTAAGACAATAAATGCAATTTCAATTTTTTAAGTATCTCGACTTCATTTAGCTAATGAAATATTTCTGAAAAATCTCATGAAAATCTAATTATTAATTTGTAACGAAATTCGTTACCCAATGCTCTATACTTTACTCAACTATCGTTTACAGTTTCATAGAATACACAAATTTCAGATACTTCATTCTCAATACACCTCTAAACAGTTCTATTTACCAAACATTGTCAACGAACTCAGCGATATTTGCGCTTCTGATAGAATCATTTCGCTCCAGTGGCCTCCATTATGTCCCTAACGTATGTCCGAGTATTGAGATGTATCGACGATTTTACGCCCATTACCTTGTAATGGACCTTTAGGGTGAACACCGCAGGGCGTACAAACGCCAGGTTTCCAAAAATCTTTAAGTACAAGATAATTTATATTTTGTATTGCTACCTTAATGGAACTGCATCTTGATTGATTTGTACAAACACTTCACTAGTTCCACAGTTGTATAATTTCTACACTATATTAATTATTTAATTACAAATTAGATGAGTTTCGAACACCATCTTCAGTAATTTAACACACAATTTTTTTTTACAAATCAACTTTTTAGTGCAAGCGAATATTATTTTTTATTTACCTTAAGAGCTATACATTTAGGTATATATAAATATAGAATATGTGTGTTTTGTACAAGACTACATAGAATTAACCGTGTGTCGACGGATTAGTAAGGCAACTGTGACACTTTGTAGCTGTAGGTGTTCATGGGCTGGAGTCAGTCACTAAACATCAGGTGCACCTATAGGACATTTTGTAGAGCCACATGACTAGGCAGGTATTAACTTCTAAGATGCCTCTAGTATTCGTTCTTTAAATTGTGTTATGTGCAGAAAGTATGTCAAAATAAAAGTACAAGAAAAATACAATTTAAAAAGTTCCTACTTTCCAAGCGTTCGTTCACAACTAACCTTACTTAATACACGGTTATACAGCACTGACAAACCATGATGGATGGAGCCGGCGACCACAAAAGGACCATTGACAATACCTCCAACCCCAATTACGCCCAAACAGCCTACCCAAAAAAAATGGACACAAAATTATTTTCAAATAACGTCCACAGATAACAAAACCTAACGTTTTCTTCACGCTTTCAATTGGAAACAAAATTTATGCAAATAATTACGAAATGATGCATACACAGTCATAATATCTATAAAGATGTCAAAGAGGAGATTATCGAGACCCAATTAATTAAGTGCAGCGAAACCGTACTAAATTAAATCGTTTATTGAATTAACCTTCATAAATTACTTAAAACAATATAACCGTGTATGTAGGAAGCGGTTTAGTGTGTTCACGCGATTATTCCGTAAAATATACGGAGGTTTAAGTATTAATTTAAACACCCTCAAATTATATTTTACCAAATTATTAAAAAAATATATGAGATAATTCTTATTTCATTCTTTTTAATACTTAATATCGTGAAGTTTAATAATTCCTAGAGTCCTTATCTTTGCCGTTTCAATATAGTATTTTTAATACTAAGTACACTGTTACAATATTAATCAGAAAATATTCGACGTAGTTCGAAATACATAACTATCCTTTATTAAACACCACACTACATCAAACATAAAAAGCAAAACAATATACATGTTTAATACATGGGCTCAAAAGGCGGCCTTAACGCTAAAAAGCGATCTCTTCGAGGCAACCTTTCAGTCGAATTTAAACACAATACAAAAAAATAGGTGCTGCAGAACATTATAGAATAGAAAATACAGAAAAAATTATTTTATTATTACATATAAAAATTATTGTTGCTTTATGTTAATTATGAAAAGAAGCTAAACATGTATTATATTATACATAAATTACTGATACAGACAAAGACAATAAACAATGTTAACGTTACTAGGCCGTGGAACTTCACCATTATAACTCTAAAAAAGCGGCAACAATAATATAAAATTCAGAAGGTTTATAACTCTAACATCGCAACAACCTTGTAAATCTTAAGTTACAAAGTTTTCTATACTACGTCAATAACAGTAGATCCGAGTCGACATCATGTCGTTTCCCGAGCCTCTTGGCGCAGGTCTCCTGGTGCAGCTCACAGCAGTAGGCCCTGGTGAAGCACTGGCCGCAGTAGCGACAGCTGAACAGACAGGTCGTACGATTGAGGTTCTCCAGGACATGCCGGCATACGCAACAGTTTCTGAAAAATATTAATTAATACGTGAATAATCCTACTAATATTATGAATGTGAAAGTTCGGATGACTGGAGGTTTGGTGTATCAAGTACTGCACGGTTATTGATGAAATTTTGTATACAGATAGGATTTTATTGATCTATAGATCCCGAATTTAACGCGAGTGAAGTCGCGACCAAAAGCTTGATTGAAACATTGAAATCATAAACCTTTCTACATGACAATAAATAAAATCAATCTGCTTGAATGTAATTTAAATCTACCTAAAATTATATAATTGAACAGAAAAACACATCGCTTTCCAGCAATTTTCCCTCCCCCTTTTCCTGGGAAATCCTTGTGATTGTACACATTTGCATAATTACTTTAACTACATTGACATATCAATCTGATAATCATAATGAACAGGAAACAATGTATTATAATTCCATGAAACGTTTAGCAAATTGTTTTTGCATGGTATGCATATGAACGAAGCTTGTAAGTGTAACGAAAAATTAGATCATATCTTCCAAACTTACCTTGCTTCGCCCAAATCATGCTCTTGAATATGATCATTTAGTTCAGATGGTTTCTTAAAATTCGCCCCACAAATATTACAGATAAATTGACGTTGATTACTTTCCAAACTTTTCTGCAATTGTGGAAATTGCAGCCGAGAAAGATAATAATAATAATCGAAATTAGGCATATATGATAATAGACGTTTCATTGCTTCAGTGGATATTTTTAATAGCGCCAAAAAACTAAGAGGGTCTGTGTTAACAGCTATGGTCATATTGTTAAGATCATTCTCGTGAATATTGGGTACAATAATTTCTTCAACATTTTCTTCAAAGTTTTTCCCTGTTTGTGATAACGACTTAGTGACTTCAGTTGACCGTTCTCTAGTCGGCTCTTCGAATGTAATTTGAACTGCACACGTTCTATTGCGATTCGTATTATTATTGTCTCCCAATTCTTTCGTAAATATTTCATTTAGCTTTGTTATATCAGAGTTATTATCATATTTTCCTAAGCCTGAATTCATATCATTTATATGTATTATACTATCAGAACTATTGTACTTCTCAATATCAAATAATTCTTCTTTGTAGTTTTTAGCGAGTTCTGTTTTAACATTATGGCACTCTCTACAAATCATATTGATGCATGCATTGTGACGACTGCCTTTTGATTTCTTTTTTGGTTTCAATTCTTTCATAAAATTATTAATGGACTCCATTATTGTTTCCAACTTATTTTCTATGTGTTTCAATGAAAGTTCCTTAATATCATTCTCCGATTCATCTGGTGATGGCTTTGAGGAATTGTCTGGTTCAATGTGTGGCTTAATAATATCATGGCTAATTTCTGTTGCACAATCTCTCATTTTTGTTGTATTATGTAATAAACATTTATCTAAGTTTGTCTGTATTTCAGTATCTTGAAATCTCTTCGAGATACTGCTTTTGTAATGGTTTAAAGGAAATGGTTCATAAAATATCACGTTTTGTCTTTGCATAGCCTTATTTTCGTCAAGATTACTTATATTATTAGTAGAATGTCTTCCAAAAGTATCTTTACGCCCTAAACGTTCTTTTGCCTTTTGTAATATGACGAGACGTCCTAGGGACGATGTTGGATAGCAGAGCGTTTCCTGACTATGTTTATTCTGATCAATGTTAGAGTTATAAAGATTCTCGTAGATATCTTCTAAAAAGTTTCTGCATAGATTTGAATGCTTAGATGCATGTTTTGTGCTGCAACAATTGTCTATTAATTCGGCTAAGATTTTATCGTCCCATATTGAGTTTTCTGCGGGTATCATATCTATGTCTGGAGAACGTTGCATTCGTATATTGTTTCGACCATGTTTATTTTTCAGTTCGTTTATAAAATTATTCCATGCCTCATTATGCATTTGCCTTTTATGAGCTGCAACTAACTTTTTTGCTAACCTCGTTAGTCTGGCATTTTTTTCTATAGTCTTATAGATAAACTCTTGGTTATATAAGTTAAGCATCGGTCGACAATATGTTGATTTATCTGAACATTCTTTTCGATTGGTCAGTCCGTCACTATTTTCTTCTTTTTTAATACTTACAGAGTCCTGTACATTATTCTCAAATAATTTTGAATGTATCTCTTTCTTTATTTCTTCTCGGCAATAATTCGTAATGAAATTATATAAATTACTATCAATGTTATAATTTGTAAAATTATTTGAAGTACATTCTACAGGTGTAGAATCGTATATTTCTAAATGTCTTCGTTCATATGGGTTATTATTATTATGTGGAATTTGCTTCTCCAATTTGGAATATTTCTTGATAATATTATCGATAGAATTTTCCATTGTATTTGTATTTGAACTAAATAAACGAGAATCTAATTTCCTACTTGGAATATTATACATACTGTTTTGAAGAATGTATAGTATTCACTCGGAATTTATTAGTAGCCCTAATTATTATACTCACAGAAATTTTAAGTAGATAAATTCACATCAACAGGTTAAATAATAAATTGGCAGACGACAGCAAGAACTTTTTATGAAGTTACATAAAATATTATTTTTAATGTCAAATATCAAAGAAGTTTCTAATACGTATATTATTATAAAATAATATTATTCTTGTCTCTTTAATATGATCCATTACTCCAAAGTATCTTTCCTAAAAGTTATTTGAACATATTTTTAAACTATCACAAATACAAAAATGTGAATCGGCTCGGAATATAAAAAAGTGCATTCGATTCGATCTGACACCTCAAAATAAAGCTAACAGTACACCGAGTCAAAAAGCCAGTAATGTTGAAAACATTCGATGGTCTAGATAATAAATTCGTGATTTTAGGGTCACAACAAGAATTGGATAAAGCCGTTTAGCCTCTAATGCAGCGGTGACAAAACAATGAAAAAGCGAAGGACCTCAGAATTGTTTGCAGAGGTGTGTGTGGCCTCTAACTGATAAATGGACCGTCATTGTTATTTGAGAGAGGGTTCCGTATGATTTTGCTGATAAGCAATTTACTTATAAGATATTTTTTTATATTTAAGATATATTATGTATCAATAAGTCATTAAACGGTACTTCTAATCATTATTTTATTTTGATAATAAAAAAAACAAATGGTAATATAATAATAATGTAATAAATTCTACTAAATAAAGCATTCAGCTGTTTTATTTATTATTTTTTTAAAGCAAATATTATGGAACTAGACTTTATAATTTTAACTAGAGTAGCAAAAACTAATGATACAATTAATCTCAATCGCTTTTAATGCAAATACTTACTAAGTTATAAACAATACAACTTTTAAAAGCAGTACTCTAAAACTTGATTTTGGGACCACCTAAATTCTGATCGCATTTCGTAAGGTAAGAAATATTTAAATGCGAATATAAATTATATCGGTCCGCCCCAACTGCGCAGAAGCGACAATTTTAATTATAACATTAAGATTATTTCTTATTTATTACCCCAATATAAATAAACGGTCAAATTAATTGGAAATATAAAATATAAAGATGATAATCGATTTTGAAGAAATGTAACATTAAATCTATTATGCAAGCTATTTAGATAATACATCGTCACAACATGTTTTTATGTATTTTTTTATTTAATTTTCAATGTTCTGTTTGCATTTTTATTAGTTTCGACACGGGCGTGTCTCGTTCACAGGTTGTCATACGATTATGCTAATCACCCAATAGAATATTCATTGAAAAAACTACCCCTACGTTATCTTTCCTTATTGGTTTGACGATTCCACTTGACAACTCCGATGGTATTGTTGTGTCCCCTAAACTAATCTTGCATGTTATCTCAAATTTTAAGAACCAATTTATGTTTAATAATATGGTAATTCGAAATTGGAGTGTTTTCGATAGTTAAATTAGTTTTCAATAAACATTCTATTTACATAATATGTAAACTGAAAAACATCTTTGTATTTAGTTAAGGGTGAATACATTTAACAGCTTGTTTATAAGAAGAATGTTACTATGAAACTATGTTAATGAAGCAAAAATTTCAAATATGATCTGTCTTAGCAGAGTTAACCATGACCAAAAATGTAATTCATAATCTAAACAACAATGTCCTTAACATCCGATATTCTAAAGAACTAGTCAATAACAACTGTACGTTAAGATAAACGTCATGCCCATTAACTCATATCTGATATTCTAGGTAAGGCTCCCATCGTTTCCAACCGATTTCCCCTCGACAACATTCAATAGTGATTCGATTACGAACAAAACCTTGTAAACAACTTCAACGAACAGAATAAAAAGCGCCCTTGAAAGGGTCACCTTATAAAGTAAATGCCCTAAAACTTTACCTTGTATAACCCCACATTCTCGATATGTCTCAACATTATTTTTATTGAAATCGAAGCTTTGAAATATTTCGCCTTACATTGCTTCTTTGATCTAGTACTGAATGTAAGTCGATGTATGAAACTTTGTATTGGATGAGGGTCGGATGAATTAATGTACGTTATGAAAGACCTTTGAAAAGTCAACAAGTTGTGTTTCAGCAGACGAAGCCGTTAAGGTGAAGGTCGGAGCTCGCTGTGAGAAAGGCGTTGCTATGGAGAAGTCTCTCATTTACAATAATCACCAATCATACTCGTATTGAATTTAAAAATTGGATCAAAGAATTCTTTGAATGTTGTTCAATTGGAGCAATTTGGATTATTAACTTCGTACTTAATGTGTGTACCGTAATGTTTATGTTTTATTAATTTATGTCAAAGTAGTAGTTTAGTAGTTAATGGTGCAAATCGAAAATTTGAAGATCAACTAATATTAAGAATGTCCTAAGTTTATACGCGTTTATCTGGCACCGCTAACCAAATAAAGAGCGCTAGATACCATTATATTGTAAGATACAAATCTTACATAAATATACATTAATGTATTATTTGCATAAAATATGGTACAATAATATGGATAAGAAAGTGCCACTCCAATAATTAGCAAAATTAATGCGACTCTGATTTCCTTTCAAATACAAAAACAATCTTTATCTTTAATAACAATTGCCGAATCATGTCTGTCTTAACCATTAACATACATTAAAATTTTGACATTTGACTGTCATTCGCTCAAATATTAAAATTAAAAAAGTGATTAAATAAATTAGTGATAAAGATTATTGAGATATCTGTTATTTGATCACAAAAACATATGATGACCTGTAAAAGAAAATGAAAGGTACATAGTCTGTTGTTTTTTCTTATACCATGCTATGCCATAATAATGCCTTTCAAAAATTAGCTAACCCTTTAATTCTATTCATATCATCAGTACTTGTTATTATATAATTTTCCACGCTATTTGAATCATATTATCCTCCAAGATTGCTTATAGAACTGGTCCCATATAAATTAAAAGGTAATTCGGTTGAATGGAAGAGAAATAAAAGAATGTCTTTGTGAAGGCGACGCACAGAACGAAACTGTTGCATTGTATTTACATAATGGTTTGTCTACATGCTAACATATTGTGCCCAACTCGAGTTTTTTATTTGATCTTATTATTCATAGGTAAGTATTGTACCGATCAGTTTTTTTGGTACCGTGCATGTATGTCATTTGATTTCGTCTGACGGTGACTTGGGTTTATTTCTTAATTTTAGGTTTATTTCTTACTGATTTAATTTTTTTAATAACGTTTGCCTTCATATTGTTTGGAATACAAACAATATTAATAAAAATCCGGTATTTGACATCGTCGACAGCCGACCTACGGATCTCAAACACTAAATTTTCAACATCTTTTCCAAAAATTCGACTAATAAACTACTGCCTCTGAACGAAAGAACTGTTTAGTATTGTAACAGCAAATATTTGACGGAGATCTTCTTGCAAAATATTAATAGTAACTGATATTAACTTTTATTTATAAAGATACGCTAACAGAAACTAAAGATTTCCTTGGGTCAAGTTGCAAGATGCATGTATTGTCTCTAAAATAAACTTCCATCATTCATCATTACTATCAAAACGAAGGTACATTACGATTAAAAGCATACATTGGAAACGATTTCGGAATCACAAATATTCCATTATCAATGATTCCTGGAAGTCGCGGAACACCGGGGCGGCGTTAAGAATTTTTTCTGGATTTTATGATGTGAGGAATGTGGAGCCGGGGAGATTAGCGGGCACCTCAAAGCCCGACACTATTGTTACTGACCCGTGAATAGATATTGTATGTTTGTGTGTTTCCTACGTTCTCCAGTGCGTGTACAAATGCATCGGTATTAACTTGAGTCAATATTCGTTCCTTGTTCCGTTCCTCTCCAAATATTGATAATTGAAAATGATACATAATAATATGTTTTTGTGAATTTCATAATGTCTTCTAAATTTTCCATGTATTAACGTTTGGGGTACAAAAAATGATAATTAAATTAAAAATGTATGTTTTGGAATTCGGTGGCTGTTATTATCAATTTATTAAAATATTGCATCATCTAGCAGAGATATAATCTATACGTATAATAAAACAGTAACCAAACAATTTCTGCACATTAAATATTTTTCGAAAAGAGTAATTGGTATGCAACATGTATGTTCTATATACAACAAAACCATGGTTAGATTTTTTCTGAAGAAAAAAATACATATAAGCATTGCCTTTTGCAAGAATCCAGACTTGGACAGAATTGATAATGTAAAATAATGTATAATAAACCGCGTTTCAAATCCTTTAAAAAACATTTTAAATTTAATATGCAAAGTATTTGGGATAAAACAAACAAGAAAACAATGATTTTTTGTTTGAATTGAATAGGCTCCGAAACTGAAAACTCTTCTACAATAGGTATCCTACAGTGTCCCTGATGTGTTCATCTAATAGGCTAACATGATGCTACGAGAGCAAAGCCGCGGTAAACAGCTAGTATCTTATAAGCTTTTCTCCGATTCTTATTTTCGTTTGATAGAATCATGGATGGCAAAACGCCTGCGTATGCTTTAGAAAATAAATAAAAAAAAAAACACAATTAGAACAAAGCCTAAATAAAACAAAACAATTGTTTTACATTATCAATTTTGCAGTGCAGGAATACTAGTATAATATTTTACTAGGACTCCACCTTGCCACTGAGTAGGAACCATTTGGGGTACTATTAAATAATTTTATGTATAACTATTTTATTTCTTTTATCTTGTATCCCCAATAAATGTATTTTCTTTATTTTAAACGGGTATTGTTAATTAAAATTGTTATAAAATTCCTAAGTTCGTCCACCACGCCTCCCGACCCGAGAGTTACTTTAACAAGATTGTGCTTCATTAGTTTATTTTTGGCATTAAATAATCTAAAAAAGAAAAATTTCACACATTACTTTAATTAACTAAAAAAAGAACAATTTCACATGTTATAAAATTATGCTTTTTACTCCTAAGTATTTTATTTTACGGTAATATTATATGACGGTCCTTATGACGAATTTATTACAATACATATTCTAATAGTATAATTTTCGCGTGAAGTACATGACCTCATATTTAAATCAGTTTTTAAAAGAATTTACGAGACAAATTGTTTGAATTTTAATTTCAATATTAATGTCTCGATTTTAATAGATTGCTTTACATATTCAAAACAGTTTTGCTTTTAGCTAATTTGATTTTATTGAATGTAATAAGCATAAATTTCAAACATATTTTTTTTTATTAACATACTCAATATCGAAGACAATATTAAAAATAATTTGTGTTCACGTTGCTTTTTAATTTTTTAGTAAATTGCTTTTTTTTTCTTTTCGTCTAAAGTCGTGACTCAAAGTCTCTTAAAGTCATTTACATTATCACAGATTATCAGCAATTCTCGTAAACATGCTATTTCAGACAACACTTATCTAGCTAAGTTTGTTTTCAATCACTATAAGATAATCAATTAGTATCATTTGAGAGGAATGCCGAAAAAACCTGACAGAAGATAGGGCCCATACTTTTAATTATCGTTTACCGGCGCTTTGCTTTATTTGGGGTAAAAATAGAGAAAAAACACAGATATAGAGTTGTCTACCATCGATACCATAGTAATCCATTTAATGGGTTTAAAGGACATTTATACTGTACGATATTGGACAACGATAACTTTTTGTTTCAATCGTTTTATCAAAGAGAGAAATAGTACCTTAAAAACAACATTTGCTTACACTTGCAACTCTTGTCTTTCAAATGGAGTTTTAACACAAGAATACACATTTCGTCATCAAATATTGTTCCTTGTTTATATAAGTCTATAAATAGAAAATAATTGAACATAGATAGGTAATTTACTGTCGAGGAATAATTTATATTTTATATTTCTCTAGGACATTTTGAAACAATAAAACTTTCTTTGAGAATCTAAACCCTTATTATGTCTTAACTGTGGTTTAAAATCATGTAATAAATCGAAACGATACCACATCGCATCGGCATCAATATCATATTAGTTTTACCGTCAAGGAATAATTTGTATTTTATATTTCTCTCGGACACAATAAAGCTTCCTCTGAGAATCTAAACCCCTATTATGTCTTAGCTGTGGTTTAAAATCATGTAATAAATCGTAACGATACCACATCGTATCGTCGTCGTATCGTGAGGTGTAAAAGTATCGTCTCGGTCAATAGTGTTTTTGTGTGAAATGGTGCGATGTGATCTGCTGGCGTTCACACGCGACCTCCAACTTCGACGACTTTGCTTTATTTGTTATCTCACTTTAATAAAAGAGACTTACGACTGTGTCTTAAAGTATAAATAGTCTTTACTTTCGTTCTCCATACTAATATTATAAATGCGAAAGTATATTATGCAAAAATATACCTACACTAAAATTATAAATTGGGAATCTTTCTTTGTTTGGTATTAATGAATAGGCTCAAAAACTACTGGACCGATTTTAAAAATACTTTCACCATCCGAAAGCTACATTATCCACGAGTAACACATGCTTTATTTTGTAGACTATATATATGTATATATCATCTTGCTACGGGAGCAACGCCGCGCGGAGCAGCTAGTAATTTATATTTATATATTTATAAAATTTTCGGGGTTTATTTAGATTAAGCCCCGTTGCAGCCAGGTCTGCTGTTCCATGTCGGAGAGTAATAGGAGAAGCAACAGACAAGTTTTCAGATTATTTTTTCCCTAAAAATATTTCTAGCTGTATAGTTAGGTGAATCTAAAACTCTTCGATCTCCATTTTGTGACAATTTCCAACGATCCGATTGACGCAGTGGTTGTGGTCTATTTCACCATTTATTGTGAAAATTACAATGCTCACATCTATAATTTTTCTACCCTCGGGAATCGAATCCACATCCATCATCTCAGGCGCAATTGTTGCTGTATCCACTGCGGGTTGTCTTAAAAATCCTATCATTAACTGTTTAACAGAATGAGAATGGTCCGATGACTAAGACTTTCACTCGGTACGTGCCGGACGGTCACCATCAGCTGAGCGGAAGCCACCGGACGTGACGTCACGGGATGTTACCGTAGGCTCCACGTTGGACTCTTATGTCGCCGGTGCTTGATTAATCATCACTATCAACCGTTGATGATAAAGTCATAAACCCCTTCCACTTTGTCACCTTTTTACATATTGTTTTTGTTTATTTCTTTATATTTTTCGTATTTTCTAAAACATAGAAAATGAGCGAAATATCACCCGATGCTAGGAACACATAGGAAAATTATCTCGAAGCTTATTAAAATTATCAGCATCCAATATCCATCGCTTCCAAGAATTCAAAAACCAAACACCTTAGGAAAATATTTTATCCGCATGTTCAAATTCATGCTATATGCACACTAACTGTATAATATAATACTATTCAGTAATTGTTAACATTTTAATGACCGACTAGCTCGCAGCTTCGCTCACATTAAATTGGTATTAAAAGTACACCCAATCCAGTTAATAACCTATCTATGTATGAATCTTCATCAAAAACCGTCCGGTTGCTGTTGCGTGATTGACACAAACATCCAAACAGTCAAACTTTCACATTAATAAAACAATTTAGAATTATATAGGATTACAATTTACAATATACATCGTAAGCAGTCAGCATAGCAGTATCACAAACGTTATTATTTTTTATAATAAACCATTAGCAATACAAACTAATAATCTGAAAATAATCATCCCAACCTAGCTAAACATTAGACCTCATTCAATAAAAAACAAAGGACACTGAAAACCAGCAAATCAAACAGCAGTGCGAGCCGCCCTCACATTAGCGCTGATCCGAAACTAATCTACAAATACTTATTTGACAGCTATAGTTTTAGGCTGAGTATACATTGACGACTTCGAGGCGCCTTACGTCATAGTGTAACAGATACGAATCGTTTTCAATAAAGAGTAATTATTATCAACCAATCGAAACTAAGTTTTGATGGGTATGTTTGTTATAAATACGCATTAGACTTACGCGTAGTAGGATATTGAACTGTCCTAATTAAAACGATTCAATTTTAGCAGACCTGCTAGGGTTGGTTGTAGAGTTTTATTACCTTTCTCAAAAAAAAAATACCGCCAATTTAATAAACAATTTAATTTAAGCTGTGATAGATAAATAAATAAATAAATAATGAAACCACAAAGCAGAACGTATAATATCATGTATGTATAAAACTATTTTCTGAATAAATTTAGTGAAGGAAAGTAGGAGATTGATCTCTTCCATTACTCTCATAACAGCCCTTATTAGTAGTCGGTAGTTCAAAAAGTTTTCGGTTCAATAATTACAGGGCGCGCGCGAGCCGCAATAATTGTACAAATATTGTCTCTCGCTAACGACTGACCACCTACGATGATAACTACTTGTGCTAAATAGACTAATAAAAGTTTGACAGAAACGGTTGTATGGCGATAGTGCCTGAAAGAACTTGCTGGTAGACTGCTGCTGGTAGAGCTGCTGAGCTGGTAGACAGAAAATGAACTATCGGTGCATGGTTACAGCTCATGGCTGATGCCCGGTTGTTATAAACAACGGAACGTCATAGTATAACAGATACGAATAGTTTTCACTAACAAGCGGTTTTGATCAACCAATCGGAAACATGTTTTGGTAGTTATGTAAACGGCACGTTTATTATAGAGACGCTTTAGACTTACGCCTAGTAGGATATTGTACTGTCCGTAAGTAAAACGGCTCGTTTTATTTTTATAGGAACTGGGCATAAGTCTTCTCGCATCTTAAGCGGCGCAACATAGAGGACAGATATGAAGTAGGGTACACTTTTGTTTATATTTTCAAACAAATATATGAAACAGACCGTCATACATAATGTCAATACAATAAGAACAAGAGCTAATCGATGAATAATAACAAAACCTCAGCGGCCAATCTCGATAAACTAACCAATCTTCTAGTCGTTCTTTCCTAAACCCCCTAAGGCCTAGTAGACGGTAAATATAAAAGATTTCGGCGCAGTAATTACAGGCAGCCCGGCTCTGTATAATTGTGCAAATATTGTCGCTTGCTAACAACCGACCACCTACGATGGATATCTTATTTATGTGATGGTCATTTTAACAAACAATTATAATTCGACGCGGTGTTTTTTAGACACGAAAAGGTCCTTAATTTTCTCGGGAATATAGTAAAGGCGAGGCGATGTATTTTGTAATGTGATATTGTTGTAGTAAATATATTTTTAAAAATGGTGGAGAAGCCGTGACAATTTTAAAATAATAAAACAACGTAATTACAAAGAGAAAACATTGGCATTTTTATAATAGTTTTCCAAAAAACTAATGGATCGATTTCCTAAATTATTTCACCATTAGAAAGCTGAATTTTCACCGAGAGTCAGGCATTATAACATTAGGTATGTAGCGAAGCCGCTATACATTTGCTTTATTTTTGTCACTATGTAAATTCTAATTGAAGATTAGCATGCTAAGGTCATTGTGTCAATGTTCTATACTAACATTTTTATTTATATAACTCATGTTACACTCAGACATATAAAAATCGCGAGGATTACAATCATACCATATGGTAAAATAATAAAGTTGTCAAAAAGTTAAGAAAGTGGTTATTAAATTAATTATCTGTAAATAAAATACACAAAAGGAATGTGACGTCACATGAAGATCGCAAGAATTTGCATTGAACATACAAGCAAAGAAAAAACGAGTACACTGATTAAAATCTATAGATGTACTGCAACAATGACGCAGGAAGAAAGAGAAAGGTATAAGAGAGGAGAGGGAGCGGAAAAATAAAAAAAAAAATTGATTTTAATTTTCAAAAAGTTGTACCTTTTATTGTGCTTATAATTGCTAATAAATAATCACAGAAAATCAATCTAAAAAAAGTCTATTTCAGCCGTTTAAACAATTAAAACCACCCATAGCATTTCCAAACAGTATTAAGCAATTTTAATTTAAAAAATCTCTTATTAATTAAAATGATCTCTTGCTTGCAATTTATAAGCTTATTTTTCAAAACTTACACGTACATATAAATAACAATAGTATATTAAGTATAGCTGTTCCGCGCGGTTTTACTCCCGTAGAATAATGTTATATAGCCTATGTAACTCATAAATGTACCTTTTGAATGGTGAAAGAATTTTATAAAATCGGTCCAGTAGTTTTTGACTGTATTCATTACAAACAAACAAAGTTTTCCTCTTTATAATATTAGTGTAGAAAATAATTCTCTACTAAAACTGTGTATTGCTACTGCTTTTGGATAAATAATCCGCTATATCCAGTGAGTTACGCCCACTGAGTCACAGCGTCTGCGCGCCCAGACGAGGAAGTATGTCTGCTGAATCCGCGCTCAGCATAAATAATACACCCCGTATCCTATCCCACACTGATACAGGGTGTCCACGTGCCTAACACAGGTGGTATTATGCTAGAAAAGGGGAGCATGCTATTCACCTGATGTCAAGTGACTGACCGACATGTACATCTACAATATCAAAGTGTAGCAGATGCTTTGCATGAAGGAAGGGAAGAAGATAAGGAGAGGATTAATGATGGGAAGTGAGGAGAGAATTAGAACAGGATGGAAGAGGAATAGGATGGGAATACAGGCCTCCAGGCACCCGCTCACCGTACGAAACACAGTGCAATACTGCTTCACGCCGAGCTTTGCTTACCGTAGTCTTGGTGTATGACAGTTCAATCGAGATCTTGTGAGCTAGGATGGGAAGGTTAGGCGCCTGGTGATAATTGATACTTTGTTAGCCTCAATAGAGGACAGATGGGAAGGAAGGAGTGAAATTACATAGAAATTGTAGTTATTGCTCTATTAATACACACTATTAATTTTCAAATTAGTTTTTATCAATGAAATAAAAAAAATGCAAACTCTTGTAAAAACATACAATAACAAAAGCGTTTAATCTTAATTTATATAAATTACGTGTCAAACTGTTTGTCCGCGATGGACTTCTTAACTACTTAACCAATTTTAAACAAATTTTACACACTGTGTACAGGTTGATCCAAGTTGAAAGATAGTAGTCCACTTATGCGGGTGAAAAGCTAGTCTGTATGGATGTATGGATGTTTGTTACTCTTTCACGCAAAAACTACTGAACCGATTATGATGAAACTTGGTACACATATAGATAAGGGTTCAGAATAACATATAGGCTACTTTTAATCCCGGAGTTGTCATTTAATCAGAAGTTACGTGGGTAAAACCGCGGGGTACAGCTAGTATTACTATAAAATTCTATCGTACCCTCAAACTTATGACAAGAAAAATACCAATACACATTTCCCAGTATTACGAGTGGTTTATAAAAAGTCAAATTCGATCGTGTTGGAGTCAAATCGATTTTCTGCGGGTCACTACGCCACAGATACTTACATTTCTGGCATTCCGGCGACGTGAGAATCGAAAGGAGTTAATGGAATACAAGTTATGTTTTCATTGTCATTTTAGAAAAGGTAGAAGAGCTAAAGCAAAAGAAATTACAATACGTTAAGCAAAAATATACAAATAATTTATGTACGGACGATACATTAAAAAAGCTAAAGAAAACTAATCAAATCATACATAAAAATTTTGGAACGATCTAAATAAAAATAAAGGCTTTAAATACGGAACCTACATCACTACGAGAACACAGCTAAAAATATTTTAGCTGGTTTCGGTTCTCAATAAAATATGGTGATTTGCCATTCATTACATTTAAAATAAAAGTAATTTTCTAGGTCATTATGAAATTATACACCTAAAATCTAATCGTCAGTTTTAGATATATTGCCATGCAAATATTTTCAACACACGCGTAACTATATTATTTATTAAATTATTCTTATTTTATCTCTTAAAGTCACAAGCAAAGCTAGTGTTGAAAAAGATCATCCCAACGCAATTCGCGGAAGGTTAGTACGTGCCACTACCGAGACCGGCTTACCTTGCGAAATGCACAAAAACTTCGACCCTACCCTATAAAAGAACACTTTTATTACTATAAACTATTTCTTTTCATTTCGGCTGTTTATGACTCCCATTAGGCTTCAATAAGAATGTTAAAACTGTTATTGGATTTTGGCTATGAGGTGTAAATTATTTAGATTTATGTAGAATGACATCCAAATAACATCTTTGAGATTAAAGATATATTGTACAGTTGTATACAATGCAATCTACACTAACATTACGAAGAGGAAAACTTTGTTTGTTTGTTTGTAATGAATAGGCTCAAAAACTGCTGGACCGATTTTAAAAAATCTTTCACAATTCGAAAGATACATTATCCACGAGTAACATAGGCTATATATAACATTATGCTACAGGTGCGAAGCCGCGCGGATCAGCTAGTGTAATATACAATTATTCAGTTTAACACACATTTAATTGCACTATTGCATTATAGTGACATCGATATGCTTGAGAAAAGTTAAGTAATTATTCTCTACAATCAGAGATTAAATAATATTTTAATGTTGAAATTGAAAAATACCTTTATTTAGTTTTACAAACTAAAATAACTTGATATAACCTATGAGTATTTGGAACGTAAACACCTGATTTTTATAACAAAGTACATGTCAGTCCGATAGTACTTTAAACTTAATCTATTCACATCTTATTTTATACACAGTCCATAATTAATCTTAATAAAAATAACTAACTCATGTACTGGGGCTTAAAAAATATTAAGATCAGGAAAATCAAACGTGATTCACTCGCAACAAAAAGTGTCCCATGTATAGAACAATCGACCTTCCTATAAATAGACTTAGCACCCATTACGGAGTAAGACGGAATTAATATCCGCATATACGGACGATAAATTCTTTGCCGGCTTATTGATTGAACTGTACTTAGCTGATCGATTTTAACGAAATATTATAGTATTGAAAACTCCAAAGCTAAACATTTATTGAAGTAAACGTTTCTTTTTAACTTTTGTTATCTCATCTTTTTTCTTGAAGCCCGCAAACATATTAAATACGGGTTTTCATGGGCGGTAATTTATCATCGAGTGAGTTATTATGCGAAACAAATCTTATTTTTTTATCCTCATAATAAGGACATTCGTATATCTTTAAAGACCACTTAGAAAAGACAAAGAGACCACTTAAAAACCCCACGGATGCAATTCGCGTCGTCACATGCTGAAGCCACGGGCATGTCCGCGACTCAGCAACTCCGGCGTTACAGCCCCCTCACACGACCACATAGAACTATGGAATTGTCAGGGTAGTAGAGACCTGACAGCGTATGCCGTCCTCCTACGCCCTGTCCTACGACGGCGGCATCAAATGTGGAAGATTCCCTCCATGTTTCTGCCACTTCCTTCGCAGCAATTAAGCAAGAACAGCCTGCCATGACCCCTCACTAAGCAAAACAACCCTTTTTTTTACGAGGGAAAATGCCTTCGCATACCCGGCCGTCTGGGGAAACGACCGGGTTATGTCGGACTTGCACCGACTAAAACCCCTCGATGTTCCTTCACACACCTTGTGGGGGGCTCACGGGCACGCCGTAGAATTCTTCCGCGAACCCCGCGGAAGCAAAACAACCCTAACTTAATCTCAATATTTGTCTTCAAATCTATGTTAATACTTATAAAGCAATTTTCTAAACGAACCTTCTTTTGCAGTGCGAAGAAACAATGTCCACGGGTGACATGTGCGTCTCCGCGGCGCGAGCTGGTCCCGCCACGCGCTGGCACCCCGCCTGCTTCGTGTGCTCCTCCTGCCAGGAGCTGCTGGTAGACCTGGTGTACTTCTGGAAGGACGGCCGGTTATACTGCGGACGGCATCACGCGGAAACGCTGAAACCGAGGTGTTCTGCGTGTGATGAGGTGAGTTTGCTCATTTTTGTGTTATTCCTAAGTAAGGTCTACTACGCGCTGGCATATCGTCTGCTTGGTGTGTTCTACGTGTCAGGAACTGCTGGATGAGCTGATGTACTTCTGGAAGGATGGTCGATTGTACTTCGGTTGTACTTCCCCTAAAGTATTAAGTATGTTATTATTATTAGTAAGTTGCATAGGGAGTATTCATGCAGGATTTCCTAAATTGATACTACACTTTCGCAAACAGCACTCGGCGATTAATACATACAAATCATGTAGATGAATCTAGCTTGTTAGATAAGCAAGCTCTTAGGATGTACTTAATAAAATATCAATAAATTTTAACAATAACGTCCTTTCTAGATAAACTAATAATTTGGTTTTACGTTTAAGTTATGAAAATTGGGTCACTATTTTGCTAGTTTCTTGTATGTCAGCGCAAAACTTTCTCTTATATATATAACAACTATAACTTACCCTCAATTGTAGCATCAGCGATAAGTAACCCCTAATTTAAGGAAAGTGGTTCTTTCCGCGATCCTATCGGAGTTCCGCGCGCCGGATATTGGAGATCTCGATAATACTCCGAGGGGGGGTATGTTAAACAGATAATATGCTAAATAAAAACAATTAGCTCCCCCTTTTAAAGAAGTGCACTTTCAAAAACGATTTAACAAGAAAAGTGACGCGATTCTGTGCATTTAGTCATATCATCATTCTTTTGGCATTCTTAAGAATAGAAGTCAAGCATACATTACGCCTATATGTAGGCAAAACATGCATGCTTTCATTTCATTTCATTTCATTTCATTTCATTATATTGTAGGAAAACCACTAGGAAAATTACTAGAACAATACTTTTTTTATTATTTCCTTACGTAAAGCCGTCGGTCCTGCGCCTGTTCTTTCTCCGGTCGTGTTGGTCTGCCGTCCAATCGGGTTATGAAAGTAAAGGAATAGACAGTGCACATATGCTTGCGCACACACTTGTGCACTATAATATCTCACGCGCAGTTGGCTGGTCTCTGTAGAGATTGGCCGCCGTGGCCGAACTTTGGTCAATAGGAACGTATTATTTCCTAATTATCTTACCAGCGTAAAACACTAAGAATGTACCCTGGGAATTTTACTCTTTGAAAAGGGCCAGAGACTTAAATAACCTAATATCAGAGCTTTATACTGCGTAACATACTAACATTTTATTTTCCTCAACTATTATGCATAACTTTTCCCATTACGGAATACAAACATCCCCAATCACTTGGAAGAAAATGTTATTTACACAAGTAGGTCAGCACTCAGCCGGCAGTTGCATCGATAAATCAAGTGTTATCGAAGTGACTCGACACCGACCCTTCTACTGGTGCTCCAAGAGACGATTAACTTTTTGAAAAGTAAATAATTTATGGTTTTCTTAATAGTATTGCCTCTTTGGTCGGGTGGTTGCATTTTTCACGATAGCGGAGTCTTGGGTTCGATCGGACAAAAAAATGTTATTGGGATTTTTCTGACAAAGAAATCTCAGTAACAGCTCTGAGTCTGGAGGTTGGCGGTGTTGAAACACCCCCGTGACCCACGTAAAGGTCCTGCGACTGATCTCTCTCAGGTCTAGTTGGTCCGTCCCATCGGGTTATGAGAGTAAAGGGATAGAGAGTGCACCTGTGTTCGCGCGTACACTTATGCACTATATTATTGGAGAGCTATAATTCTATTTAGTTTCATTAGCTAACCAAAAATTTATGAAACATGATTTATTGGATGCACCTTCTTAGCAACTGGGAAATACTCATATGGATTATTATTGACAATAACAGAACTACATATATGTTATAATTGTTTATGCCTTAAAAATAATCGTTTTTCATGATATTTGAATCGTCTAAATTAGAAATGAAAGCTCCCAATCAACCTACTTTTACTTAGAATTTACTAAGCTTATATTAACAAAGTTTCATCACATACAGTAATTTTCACGAAGAATAAAGGTTAGAAGTAGCTCTTAGTCTATATTATAGTGTAGAAGCGCCAACGGAAACTGTAGGGTAAGTATGTAGGTCGGTAAGGGGTAATAACCATAACAATAGGAAGCTATTCTTAGGTACAACTTGCTAGGGTCAACGGTTTTGTTATTATATGCTGGAAGGTAAATTTTCAGTTTTATAACTAGGTTAAGCTCGTATGATTGGCCCATAATTACATTTTTACCGCAGTTTTCCATTAAATTGTATTTTTATTTATAAGTAACTTAGTAACTCAAAATATACCACTTAGTTTGAAATAATAATGTTTTCCAATGCTGACGTTCTGTTTTGCAAGTAATGCACATTAAATGAATAATTTAAATCAATCTTTACTAATATTATGAAACGGAAAAGTTATTTTCTTTTTTGGTTTAAACGCCAAAACTACCGAATGAATTTGAAAAATTCTACTTTGGATTGATCAGGTATTACTCTCTTACGTGAATGAAAGAAGGGACACAGACATTTAATGAGATTTCCTCTTACAAACTTTAGCATTAGCATAATTCTAGTATAACGATATAATAAAATAAATTTACCAAACATTAAGTGTGTCGCGCCGTCATAACACTTAAGATGTAACTTCACCAATAATATTTCAAGGAAGAAACATTAGTCTTCTTTACTGTTATAAGTTGGCAACGCGACGATACTTTGGACAATTCCAACGAAGCACGTCTAGGAATTTCGAGTTTTAAAGATTCTTACAAAAGTTGGAAGCTCCAGTAGCTTAGGGTGCCAGTTGAAAATCTGATCACAAAATTCAAACAGCTTTTTAATGGTTTTTATGAGCAGTTATTTGTATATTTAAAAATTACACTTATATTTAGTCATTTCGAGATCGATTAATGTAGATCTTTTATACAAATCATTGCAATTTTTGGTATGTGTAAGATCATTCAATAAAACTAACTCGTAACTCGTAACCTTTTTATTTTTATTCAATGAAAGGTTTCCATCAAACTTCAAAAAAAATGAGGATTTCAAACAAATATTAAAATTCTATCACCGCATAGAAATTACTAGTTCTTATGATCACGATCTTTGCTAAATTTTGTGCTAAATTCCTGGGTCTGAATGTAATATTTATATCTACAAAGATAAAATTCTGCATTCAACATATTCGGTTTTTCAAAATGATAATAATTGAATTTCCATATATACATCCATATTTAACATAGTTAACATTAATCTTACAAAGTATGTTAGTATTAAATTTTTAGTCACATTTTAATTACCCGTGAAGTTGGGACCCACATATTTCGCAATTTCCTCACCTCGAATCAGTGGAACATAATTAAAAAATAATGAATTATGTAAATAATGTGAAGGAGCCGGGAAATAATTAGAAATATCGAGTTAATTACTACATGTAGGTAATGTAAGATCACCCCCATCGGCTGTCGCGTGAGGCCGCTGATAAGCTTGTTTTATGTCTGTCTACCACGCGATCTGCGCCGTGTGAAATTTGCTCCAATTTTAATGAAGGTAATGTGAAGGATATTTTTCTAAATCATACCATGTACCATCAAGAAATTCATGACTTAATAGGGAATTAACTGACTTTTATTTCGTGGTAAGTGATATTCTACCATCAAGAAATTCCACTTCTTTAGGACATGACTTAATATGGAATTTACGACTTTTATTTCGTGGTAAGTGATCATCGTTCATACCTCGTCAGATCGAGATATTTAATTCAGGTCAGTACTGCATATCGAACCCAGTAACTCTTACGCGCTAACCACTGAACCTACGAGGTGATTCAATCTTTTTTGCTAGTTTCAAATTTCCTTGTATTATAACAACAGCTGCTGCTTTGCCTAAGTTGGCAAGTAGGAGAGCTGATATGACTCTTAAATTAAATCTATGTAAATCAGAGGTCAGAGCAACATGAGTTTTTAAAAATATTGCAAAAGAAAATAATATCAGTAACAAAATCAAAATTTTTTTCGCGGCATTCCAATAGCCTTCCACGATAAATGGGCAATCTAACACTAAAACAATTTTTCAAATCGGACCAGTAGTTCCCGAGATTAGCGCGTTCAAACAAACAAACTCTTCAGCTTTATAATATTTTTTATTTTTTTTTTATTTAAAATCATTACATACGTTATACTTATCTATACATATAATAAAAGAGTAACCGAACCATTTCTGTACATTGAATATTTTTCAAAAAGAGTGATTGGTATGTAATATGTATGTTCCACAGATACCAAAACCATTCTTAGAATTTTTTTTTCTGTTTGTCTGTTTGTCTGTTTATCTGTTTGTCTGTTTGTCTGTTTGTCTGTTTATCTGTTTGTATGTTCGTCAATCACGTAATTACTACTGGGTAGATTTTGATAAAATTTCACATGCTGATAGACCAATATTAGGTTCAACTTATAGGCTACATTTTATTTGAAAAAAGTAATTTTTAAGGGTGGCTCTCCATACATGTAATCGGAGGGTAACAAAATAAATTCGCGAATACATCATTAAATGAGGTGTCATTGGATAGGTCTTTAAAAATAAAATAGAGGTTTCTGAATGCGCTTTTTGCTAAAGTAAATATTTTTTGAGATATACGCTTCTAAAGTCGTAAATGTGTAATGCCACGTGACAATATGAGATTTTGGCAGACTTGTAGACATGCCTTTTATTCTCTTAACGTATAGATTAAGACGTTAAAAACGCTCAATAAATTCTAAAAACCAAAAAAACCTTAAAAGAATAACTAACTCTCCGCCCGCGTCTTCGCTCGCGTGGGCTACAATTTTCTGTATTTTGAAGAGGCGCGCGTACTGTGAGATTTTGGTCGAACCTATTTCCATAAGAAATTATAAA
>LQNK01000788.1:21720-54425 GCA_001586405.1 Phoebis sennae | reverse complement strand
ATCCATATTACAATAGGCTCCAAACTAGACAAAGCCTGTGTCTTGAACACCTTCAGAAATGTCATATAAGATTTAGTAAGTGAAGGATATTAGTATAGGGTTTAGTTCTAACCGACGAACTACTCAGTTGAACTACCTACTGGGAATTTTTGTGCCCAGTAGTTCAACTATTTTAAAATCTCTAGAAATTTAAACTAGTGGGAATATTTGAACTGCGACCAGTCGCACATAATTTATTATCATAATTAATATTACCATGAAAACATGTTTAAGTTGTAAAATACATCTGTTACGCTAAGAAGTTTTTCAACCATTGAACTACTCAGTTGAACTACTGGGAACTAACCTAGTATAGATTATGGTACGGGAGCGAAGCCGCGGACCAGCTAGTTCACAAAGACGTGGCATTGTTTCCCGCAAGGTTAGTGCAGCGGCAATGCGGCTCCGCACACCGCAGTGCATCCAATCGATTACGAGTCTATTTATAATTCCGCTTTTGCTGCATTTTTAATGATCATGTTTCGTCATGACCACTACACAACGGCCAACGCGAAACCTTGTCTTCAAAGTCAAAGTCAAAAGAATTTATTTCAAATTCAAATCATTTAATTTTCCAAAGTGGCTTTTTCAAAGCTCTTTTGAAACGTCATATACATATTTTATTTTTTATTTACCATCTAATCGGAACGCAGTATCTACTGAGAAGAACCGGCAAGAAACTCAAGTAGTTGCTCTTGTCAAAATAATTTATTTTGTTTGCATAGATAGGTACAAAGGTGGTCTTTAAAATAATATATTGGAACAATCCACCTATACCATGATTTATGGTATGCAAACAATATTTCTACAAAGTAGTTACATTTATAATATTATTTATTTAATTTTTATTCCATTTATTTGAATCATCTTTTACTCTGCACAACAGAATAAATAGTGCTACAGATGATGTTATTTTTTATCCTTTCGTAAAGTCAGCAAAACACTCCGAAACTACTGGTGTTAGGGAACATAGGGATATTGTTTGATATACTAAAAAGGGCGATAGGCCTATTTCTTCAAAAAATATTAATGAGTGTATTGCTTGTAAAATACCTCATTAACAATTTTTGCTCGAATACATAAAGAACAATTAACTAAAAAAATAACTCTAAGATGAGCCCTTGAACATAAGAACACTTATAAGGTCCTTTAGCAAAAGGATCCTTAAGAGGTTTAATGTCAAAATTCTTCAGGCCTCTCTCGTGTTCCCTTACTTTCAATTTGATCACTAGTTCCACATATATCTAGATTTAAGACAGTATAATTTTATCTACCTTTCAATTACAATAACTACAATAGTATGTGCGTTTACAAAGGGAAAAATGTCTGGAATCCGCGTCCATAACCGTGTTGTGAATCAGTGCCGCAACACGTAATCACGGCCAGTCCACGGGTGGCCGGTTACGTAACACTGAGTAACGGTCTCAAGGGACAACTATAAACTACCCGTATATGGGAATAACTCATGCTTAGACTCAGTATATGCGATTATAGAACAATAAAACTCGAATAATAGACCGATGTCAGCCATGGTGGCTAATCTCAACAGACACTAGGTAGTTGCGCAGGAGATATTATAGTGCACAAGAGTACGTGCGAACACAGGTGCACTATTCCTTTACTCTCATAACCCGATGGGACGGCAGACCGACACGGCCGAAGTAAAATTAGGCGCAATAAAGAGTGGAAGCCGAGCATTGCACGATTGGGCTAAGCTCGCAGTGTAAGCACCACCCCCCAACAGAAGTCCGGCGTGAAGCAGTATTGCACTGTGTTTCGTACGGTTTGCGGGTGCCCGGAGACCTGAATTCCTTTTCCATTCCTCTCCCATCCTGTTCTAATCCTCTCCCAACTTTCTATCATTGATCCTCTGCCCTTCCCTCTAGCTGGCAAGGCATCTGCAACACTTTGGTGTTGTGGATGTTAATTGGCTGCGGTCAGTCACTTAACTTCAGGTGAACCGCATGCTCCGCTTGCCTGCTATCACATAAAAGAAACTAAATAACTAAACTAAAGAAGTAATGTAATCAAGTGCGCATGTGCCGGGTCAGGTTGGTCGCAAGCTGCATGGGAGCTGGCTTATCTTCGCATTGTCTCGTCTCGGTTACACGTATGTTACTGGTTACCCAATGTGTAGGGAAACTGTAGCAGTATAAAATGATTCACGAAAGTAAATGGTAGCAATAGTTACAACCAAATATTAGTAGTACAAAGTAACACATTTATCCGTTTCTGAATATACTTTTTATATAATGTAAATGACGTTCTAAAAGCGCCTCAACAGAGGCCAATTTGGAAAATAAACATTTTGATTTTGATTTTTCTTATATAAATACTTAAGTGTGAAGGATTTCGTAAAGAATATTCAAACAAAATCGTCCCTTTACTCTTCTTTTAAATTTATTCTTTTCTTTTAAATTCAACATTAAAGATCGCCTTTAGTTACACTTGTTGTCCAGTTGTCCCATTTTTACCCGTGGGTTTCATAAGAGGCGACAGAGGGTAATTCTGCTGCATTAAATCTTCAGCGATAAATCATTGCATGATTAGGCCAAGCTCACACCGAAATTACCACCCCCGGAGGCCTGTATTGCCATCCCACTCCTTTCCCATCCTGTTCTACTCTTCTCCCAATTTCCCATCTTTAATCCTCTCCTTACTTCCACCTTCCATCAAGTCGGCAAGGCATCCATGACACGTTGATGTTGTAGATGTTTATGGGCTGCTGTCAGTCACTTAACATCAGATGAACCGCCTGCTACGGTCGCCTTCTTTGACATAAAAAATTCCAGAGTGATATTAGGAATAAATTATTGCTCTTTTATTAAAACGATTAACTAAACTTAAAAAAATTTAATTAAAAATAGACTTAAATTCAAACAAATATTTAAGATTATGATAAATTCCCTCAAAGCATAGTTGTTTTTTTATTGTTCTGATATTAAAATTATATCTTACTTTCTCTGCTAAAAATACATTTAACCTCAAGACGCTGCATACAATTTCACAAGCACCTTGCATTAACAGTACCGTTTTAAAATATTATTAATAAAGCGTCCACTAATGAACGGCTTGGGAACCGCGCCCATTGTTCCCTGATAACGAACAATTACGCTTGTTTGGCCGACTTATTAATTAAAGACGTAACTGAAGCGTGGCCACCATCGTGGATGCTGGTAATGACAATCTGTCGAAGTCGGTCTTGTGCTATTACACTACCCAATCTTAAGGTATTCGATGAAGTAGATATCCAATTGCTTACAGTAGCGCTTACAAGGGAGTAAGAACGCTTTCATTGCCATAGATCACCCAAACCTCTTCGATAGGGCTCTTTAGATTAGCATTGCATAATAGGTATAGAAATATGTAACTAGAATATTAAATAGAAAGAAAGAAAGAAAGTATGTAAAAATACACGTAGTAACGTATAATACATTAGCAAATATACTATTATAGTTATTTCCTATGTTTATTTACTTAGATTATTAAAAAAGTCCATAATATATCCATACCTAAAAGTTTCATTTTATTTTTGCATAAGACTTCAATTTATCTTATTTTTCATACATTAATTAATTGTAACATTTCAAATTATATTTATGAATTTATAAAAAGCTAACTGTATTGAGCGATAGGATTTTTATGATTTAAAAAAGAAGTCTAATAAGGTCTTTGAACCAAACATTGACGAAATAATAGCCCATTAATTTTTACACGTCCAATTCTACCATAATAACTACATTAGTTTTTTCGTCCACCATTAATGCTTAATTAAGTTAAAAATTAAACAGTTTCTAAACGTTATATAAAAACGCTGACAATGCTCGAGTAATTTAATTTTAAATTAATGATAATTAACCAATATGTGTTGCTAATTGTAATGTTGTTTCGCAGATCATCCTGGCGGACGAGTGCACGGAGGCGGAGGGTCGCGCGTGGCACATGAAGCATTTCGCTTGTGCGGAGTGCGCGAAGGTCCTCGGAGGGCAGCGGTACATCATGCGGGAGGCGAGGCCCTACTGCCTGCCTTGCTTCGACAACTGCTTCGCGGAGTACTGCGACGCTTGTGGCGAGCCCATTGGCGTCGATCAGGGCCAGATGTCGCACGAGGGCCAACACTGGCATGCCACGGAGCGCTGCTTCGCCTGCCACACGTGTCGAGCGAGTCTCCTTGGCCGACCGTTCCTCCCGCGCAAAGGAGCGATATTCTGCTCTATCGCTTGCTCAAAAGGCGAACCGCCCACACCGTCTGACTCTTCAGGTCCAGGTCCACGCCCGCCGCGAGTTCCACGAATGAGAAGGATACCGTCACCGAAATCACCACCGAAAACTCCACAGAGAGAACCCTCGCCTCATATAGACGCGGATTCCGAACCGAGCGCCTCATTAGCACCAGAATCACCACCACCGCACCCACCTCCTCCCCCTCACGCGTGTCTTAGCCTCGACAGAGCACTCGCAGATTTGAGGATAGAACAAACAATGGTAGAACATCAAATACAAACGACACCCACGTCAGAAGAAAAAGAAGAAGAAGAAGATTGGAAAGCGCCGCATCCAGTCGAGGCTCAAGCTGTGGTCACCCCGGGCCACTCGACGTCCATGCCTGAACTTACCCTCGTAGATGGGAAAAGTAAAAAGCCTAGAAGCGGTAGAACAGTTAGGTTTTGTGGAGACAACGAGGCGTTCGAGCCTGACGAGCCAGTGAGAAGACAGAAGGTGAGAGACGACGACGCCAGCAGCTATTGCAGTACGTGTTCTTCATCCTCGTCCTCCTCGGAATCGTACACTTTGCCAACCAGACGAGCGTACGGCGGCGTGCGGATATCGTACGTGCCCAACGACGCCGTCGCGTGCGCCAAACGTGAGAGACAAAGAAAGAACCCGAATCACGATAAAAACTGCATCATTTCGTGATCTTGGCTAGCCTTAATCCCTCCTAGTGACGACAACCTCCGAACGAAAGACTGACTATTAGATTTTGTAGCCCCTAACGCCATAGTATTATAGATAAAAGTCTTCCTATTAATATATATCGCTTTGTCGTTCAAGTAGCGCAGAATACACCGAACTCTGTGACACGCGGCTATCTCCACGGCTTAACCTCTAAATAGGCTCACGTTATTGGGTTTAATCCCTCCTGAATGCTCCACACCTTTATTTCAAAGGATTACTCGTCAGTTGGCAGTTATCACACATTTCCATCGACGTCGACATCGGTGGTCTGAAGCTTTAAATTATTGTGCTTCGTAAGTCTATGCTTATTACGTTTCATATCGTTTAAAACATTAATTGTAAGACATATCCCACTTTGCCACTTAGATAAGGTTGTAAATGCGATTTTTAAGTACAAATATTATATGTCGTATTTTGTAACGATTTTGTAAGTGTGTTCAAATTGTAAATAATTTAGTTAGGATATAGAGTTTTAAATGTAATTTATTGGATATTCGTAAATCTAAATGATGGCGTGGAGGCAGCTGGAATACCTCTTAGATTAGATTCTAAAGATGCCTTTAACCTTTTCGTTCACGTTTTAACGTATCAAGAGCAGTTTATACTTTTATTATCATCTTGTGAGTGCAGGGTATGCGATATAAATGCTCTCAATTTATGAAAATATTTGATCATTGCTGTATTTTTTTTTTTTTTATTATATTCTAAACCTTTACCAATGCTTTTGATAATATTGTACATTCAATGTATAATTTATATAAAAATTTTCACTTCAATATAATATTTCTTTTTATTAATTACACTCGAATTTTAAGCTTTACTTTTATAATACTCAATATAACAGACAATAACTATTGTTTACGGAAAAAGAGCTCAATTTTTAATATAATTTTAACTTTTTATGTCGTGCGAAATATTTTTTAGTTAACAATTCATTCTCAAATTAATTTTTCATATTATTAAAGTTCTTGCAAATTGTAGCTAGATTGTATTAATTAGGCGGCAAATCTTTGTATTTTTTTAAATTACAATATCAAATGATGTTAAAAAAATGTCATTTTTTTTTACTCTTTTTTTTATTTTGCCCTAAAATGATCTTGCCCGTTGTTTAATGCCACCGCCAAAGTGACGATATTTTGTAAACTTGTAAAATTAATGACGTGTTACAATAATGTTTGTACGTTTTTAAGTTATTTTGTAATGAAATAAAAGAGTTTTTTATAATTTTTATCGTTTTAATTACGTCTCCATGTATAAAAGTTGATGAATGTAAGAATACTGGGTAATAAAGTTATATCTTATGTTAATCAGAATAAAAGCGGTGAAACCGCGGAGCTACAGCTAGTTAAAAATTAAAAAGAAGCAAAGAAGCATGTCGCCTGATGTTGATAGATCACTACCGTTCACCGTCCATAAACACCTGAAATACCAGAATAGGTTCTATGCCTACCTCCAAGGAGGACTTATGTCATTTTTGAACTAATCAGCAAATTGACAAATATCAAATCAAATCCAAATAAACTTTATTCATATGAACTTATTATAAACTTTTTTAAATTGTCATTTTTTTAATTTACCACCAGTTTGGAGAGTAGATTCTACTGACAATAACTGGCAAGAAACTCAGGTAGTTACTTTGATTACTTTGTAATTATAATTCGAACTCCATCTACACTATATCTTTAAAAAGGAAAACTTTGTTTGGTTGTAATGAATAGGCTTAAAAACTACTGGACCGATTTTAAAAATTCTTTCACCATACGAAAGCTACATTATCCACGAGTAATATAGGCTATATATAACATTATGGTACGCAGCGAAGCCGCGCGAATTAGCTAGTAGATTATATAATACCATACTGAACTATATTGTACTGATTTTGAAACTGATATCCAATGATTCTTATATTCTGTAATTAGTTAATGCTATAGTATGCTTTTTGAACTAAACATTTTTTAATAAAGTTTTTTTTAAATAATTTTATGAAACATATCCTGAAGAGTATCAGTGAAAGTCGAGCGCCGTGTGAACAGAACACCTCATTGTACGCAACACGCATTTCTACTGTGACATAAGTTGATAAAATTACTTCGTCTGGGAAGCACGGATTATTGAAATATTTCAGACTATACGAGATAATCTTGAGAGATTATCATTAAATATTTTTGCTATTATGAAAAAGTTGTGTGATGCGTCACAATTTGAGTAATTGCTTAATTGAACGCATTGTTTTACCACAAAGCAAGCAAACGGGTCATCTGATATTAAGTGCGGGAGTAACTGCCCCCATAAAATTCTGTAAAATGCAAAATTTTCCCTGCAAAATCAAAAATTTGAAGAAACTACAAAATCCTCAATACCTCAAAGACAGTGATATTTTCGTGTGATTGGGATTTTTGATAGATTCAGCTATTATCCCCCAAGAGATGCTTCACTCAATACGGGACATTCTGTATATATACTTAGTATTGTCGCCCTATAAAAGGGTTTTCCTCTATTTCTCTGAAAGGCCTCAATATCACATCTACATCTGAAAACTACGTTTCATGTTTCATTTTTTAATGCCAAATAGTTATAATATTGACATTGTATTCTCAATAATTTAAATATTAATTTATGTAAAGACTATGGACTTTTTGATGTCTGAAATAACCGGTTTTTTTATTTTTATTTAATTGTTTTAAGCGTTGAGACTATTTTGGAAATGTGTTTTTTTTTTAATAATTTAGATATTATTTTATAATTAAATTAATATGGACTTTTTATGTTGTCTGAAATAAACGGATTTTATTTTTTTTTATTTAATTATTTTAAGTGTTATGACTAATATGGTAATGGGGGCATTTAATTTTTTTACTAGTTAAGGGGTTTTGCTATATGAAAAGATGGGCACCTAAAATTTAGACAACCTAAAAACCCTGAAAATATTACTATTTCACGGCGATCTTTCACGAGGGGAGACTAAACCCGTATATGACCCAATTATTATCATTGCTTATTAATTATGCAAATCTGACCTTGCCGAGCTCATTGAACCCTTGATTCCACCAGACACTGAACCTACCCCAACCGTCACGCGACCCAGCGCGGGGCTGTTAGTGGTAATTAATTACTTAAAGGGTTGGGGGTGGAAATTATAGACTGCTCTATAAATTATTTTTATATGATTTCAAGGACTAAAGTGTGATCGATATCGAATTTTAAGGGTTTGTAGGTAGGGCTGAATCTGTCAGCAAATTGTATGGATTTTTAACCGTTTATGTATGACTAGCTGTACCCCGAGGTTTCACCTGCGTATATCTGTTTTCCCCGTTTCCGTTTCTAAGCAGATGCCTACATCATAATATCTATCTGCATGACAAATTTTAGCCTGATCTGTCCAGTGGTTTGGGCTGTACGGTGATAGATCAGTCAGTCAGTCAAAATAAAACTACACAAAACAAGGGATCCTTTTCATATAATGTAGTAGCTCTATGGATGTAGCTCGCTTGACATTCCGAACTAAATATATAAAATCGTTCATATCCGTATTAATTTCTACTATTCTTGTACAAAAAATCATGAAACTGTCTCAATTTGAGCGTCAAAAGATGACACTAGAAAATCCTTAAAGTTACAAAAAGTATCAAAAACGAATTCGTCATGTCTATACTTCCGTAACTCTACGCAGGGGTTAACTCTTCCCCAATCGGGCTGCGCGACATATTTATTGCAATAATTACGTCGTCTGGAGGTAGTCGACCGAAATACTCTGAAGTGTAATTAATTGCTTGTTGCTGTGTGGAACTACCCTCAACTAGTTTGAAAGGAATTGCAATTTGTTCTTGTTTAATCCAAATTAAACAAAAATAACATTCAAATTAAGCAAAACTAACACTAATTTAATGTTTTATATGGTCATAAATAATAATATAAAACAATTAAAAAGATAAAAATACCAATTTTTCTTTCCTACTAATAATATAATTGTGAAAGTTTGGATGTTTGTGTGTTTGCAACCTCTGAACCGATTTGGACGAAATTCCATATACAGATAATCTGAATAAGGTATTTAGGAAACTGATACAATCTATAGACACCGAGTTTCCCTCGAGCGAAGCCACGGGTAATATCTAGTTAGAGCTTAACTTCAAATCCGTAACCATCATTAGATTTCAATTTGCACCGTGGAGCGTACGCCAGCTGTCGTTCCAGGTCGCGAGCGCACCTGATCACCGCTTGACTTGACAAGCTTTGAATGCGAGCTTCCCAAACATAGATGAATTATTGTTTCCTCAAATTGGCCTCAAAATGAAGATAAACAACAGATAAAATCCACTGAAAGCAATATATTGTCCTTTCCTTTACACTTGTTATTGTTTGTGTCATAATAAATATGTTTTTAACCGACTTACAAAAAAAGGAGGAGGTTATCAATTTGACCGTATTTTTTTTTCTTTCTTTCAATTGCTTCCGAAATCTTCCTCGGAATTCCGTTTAAACATTGAGTGGAGACCCAGTTGGGGCACTCATATATTTAACTTCTATGTTTATACTTTGTTTGTAACTGTATTTTTAATGAGTTGTGTTCCAATAAATGATTTTTCTATTATTTTTCTATTCTGTTCTAAGATAAAGTAACAGAACACAAAAGTCTTACTGGCAGCACAGATTCTATGTAGAACCTGTCATACAATCACACACAAAATACCGCTTAATTTACCTCACATTGTTCCTATAACTAGATTATCGCGTTAATTTCTTTCTATAGATCGTTGGGTCTCAAGATGGAGCTAAAGAGAAGTAATTGGAGATAGAGAAGAAGTTTGGCAGCAATAATCCACAAGTAACACTGGTACACCCCCGAAAACTCCACCACGGTCCGCGTACCTGACTACCGCTTGACTTGAAATCGTTTGGTAACAGTTGCAATTGTTACAGTCGGTTAATAGATATATATTTAATAAAGATCGATTGGGATTTTTTCACAGAAATAATTTTTGTAGCAGCCTAAGAACAAAAAGTTGAGTAGTAAATTAAGGGTTTTTAGGGTTCTTACCTAAAACCTGAACACTGTATTTATAAATAAAACAAAATATAAATAATACGACTCACAGAGGTAACCGATTGTCGCAACTATTAACATAGATATATCCAACTTTGAGAATCCTTGGAATACGGAATGGATGAAGCAATTTTATCATGATTTGTGCATTTAAAACAAAAATATAAGTATATTTTAAGCTTTAATTACCCACATAATTATTATCACAATATTGATATATTGACTTTTTATATCGCCCACTTCTTAAAATTTACTCTTTTTTATATTATACTAGCCAAGCCCCGTGATTTCATCCACGTATGTAACTTCTGATCCCGTTAGAATTCCGGGATTAGAAGTAGCCTATATGTTATTCACGATCCTAACCTTTATGAATTTTTCATCACACTCGGTTCAGTAGTTATTGCGAGAAAGGGTAACAAACACACATACATCCTCACAAACTTTCGCATTTCAAATATTAGTAGGATTATTGTTTTATCTGTGACTAGCGACCCGCCCCGGCTTCTCACGGGTGCAATGCTGAAAACAAGCGCAAAATTGATAATTAAGGACATCACAGTAGAAACCTCAAAAATAACAGTATTTATCCACTATTTAATTGATGTTATCATACATATAAACCTTCTTCTTGAATCACTCTATCTATTAAAAAAACCGCATCAAAATCCATTGCGTAGTTTTAAAGATTTATGCATACAAAGGGACATAGGGACAGAAAAAGCGACTTTGTTTTATACTATGTAGTATGAAGTGATGGTATAGAAAATTTTACATTACTTGCCAATATATAGGGGTTAATTTTATTCTTTAATTGTTTTCCCAATTCCCAAGAGGCCGTCCGATCGATAACAGATAAAAAACAAACAATAGCAAAGTTGTCTATGACGTACGTGACCACAAGCATCGGGTTACTAAGGGCTGTATCGATTTGAATGTCTGTTTGTATTGTTTTGTGAACCTCATTCGAAGATATGATTTTGTGACACCGAAACACTTTTCGATTGAAAGAAATGTCTAGAGTGTTCTAGAATATAACTTGTTTCAAAAATATGACTTAGCTTTGAGCTTTCTCTTGTTTGTAATATTTTTCGGATTTTAAAAAGATTACGTACCTATAAGGCTATAGGCTCATGATGTATAGTATTATTTTTTAAGAATTGCAAATTGTTTACTTAAGTAAAGGATAGAGAGGAGAAGACCAGGAGTCCTACAGTATAGGATCCACCTAGTCTAGGCAGGAGCCTAATAGGAGACAGGAGTCTCCCGCTCTTATGCTACTGAGTTTAGTTCTAAGTTTTAGATTAGTATTTAATAATAAATAAATAAATATAACACAACGCCATCAAGTCCCAAGCTAGGCAAAGCTTGTGGATACTAGATAACTGATAGACATACTTAAACATACCTTTTTTGTAAATACATACATGTTATAGATAAATTAACAACCAGACAGTAGAAAATTACAATGTTCATCATAATTATCTGCTCGTGGGGATCGAACCCACACCATCCGGCTCAATAAACCATTGCTGAACCACTGCGCCAATCGGGTCGAAATAAATACATTTTCATGTGTTTATGAATGAAACAAAGCCTTAAAAATATAGATAGTTAATATAACAAGTCCAATAATCTACGCACTTATACAGTATAAACAGAAAAAGCTTTGCAATAGATCGGCCAAGTGCATATTAATCGCCAGTTAATTGGACACAGTTCCACCGGCGGATAGCGGCGGGCACTTTGGAACCCTGACACAGTAACCAGGCAAGGTCGCGTGACTCAACGAGCACCGGCTGGAATCTAGATGTCTTAGGTTTCCTAAGTACAGCTATTTAAATTAATATAGCAAATCGATTTTATAAAAGGGAAAGGATATCTAGTTATTCACAGATTAACACACAATCTTGAAAACTACTGGACTTATAGAGATAAAAAACTCACAAGTAGTAGAAAGTTAAAGACGATGCCCCGACGTTCCATTTTTTGAAATAATAAACTTTTTAAAAAATTATGCCAACCTTTAAAATATAGTACGTTTTTAAAACGTACGGAAAAGGTTCATTTCAAAATGTTTAAAAATAGAATAAAAATCTAAAAATAATAATGAGTAGTGACTCAGATTTATTAAATAAACAAATTTACATAACGTTGCATGAATAAGTCCACTCTTATGAATTCACGATGAAAATTCCACTTACGTCAACGGAAAATGCACAGACAATGCAACAAGAAATGGCGCGAAACATGACGAAAATATGACATGGTTGATTCATTCGTTTTTTTTTTTAAATCAGCTACACAAATAATGTATAAGAAATGACGCTAAACACAGCAAAAATTTGGCTGTTTGATTCTTTCTTTTTTTTTAATCATCTACACAGATAATGTATAAGAAATGGCGCGAAAATCAACGAAAATATGACATGGCTGTTTGTTCATTCGTTTTTTAAAAATCAGCTATACAGATAATGAATACGGAATGGCGCGAAACACAACGAAAATATGACATGGCTGTTTGATTCACTCGATTTTTAAACGTATCAGCTGAACAGATAATGCATAAAGAAATGGCGCGAAACGAAAATATGACATGGCTGTCTGATTCATTTGATTTTAAACGTATCGGCCGCTCCGGAAATCGGCAACCGACGTCGTCAGTTTATTTTTTTCCGGTGAAAATGTGCATTGGAATTCAACAAGGACGGCCTTTATGATTCATCGTGTGTCCGTTTTAATTTGCACAAGATTATATTTGCAATGAACGATTAAATCGGTCTTGTAATCTGCAATTATGTTTAAACTTCGAAGAGTAACAAAAGAGCTTGTTGAAATGTTATGGTGATAACAGGTGATAAACAATTTTTGATAAATGCAATTCTAATATTCAGCATATGATTTATAAAGGAAAATGATGAAAAACGTTAATAATAGAGTATGTAGTAGCGAATCCACCAATATTCTGTAGAACGGTGGTGTTTTGAAGATGCACTCAAGGTGTAAGCAAATGTAGAAAATGCAATACTTACTTCTAAATGGGGAAATATTAACATTAAAATTCAGTGCAGAAAAAATTTAGAAAATGTAGATTTAATGCAAATAAATGTATTGAATTTAATATTTTTCGCATGATCTCCTGATACCAATCTTCAAAGCGCGCCGGCTCAATAACTAAACAATGCCCATCCTTTAACACTGATATAATTTGCATGCTATCATCGAGTGACGCACGGGCTAAGGAGGATGGCCACAATCATTCAATCAGACGGCCATCAAACTATCAGGTACGGCCACGTGGCGCCGGGCGCTTAGCTTGTATTGTGACCGATTTCAACGCACAATCTTATGACTAACTAGACTTATTAATGAGATTACTGATCTTAGTACATATGATATTATCTTGATAGAAACATATCAACACAGCCATAATATTATATCCCTAGTTCTAGAAAACTTCTAATTATTGCCCGCTTTTAATTGAAACCACTTACTTTCTAACCCTACGAAATTTAAATTGTCATAAAAATAAAAAAAAATTACGCATATTAGATAAGTTATATTGTAATTTTATCTGGTTAAGGTTTAATAAGTCTGATGTGTACCTTTGGGATAAATAAAAAAAAACAAACAAAATAACCCCTCGTAAGGAATGAAAGATAATGGAGAGAATAGACTAACTATCATACACGCCGCATAAGTAGCATGAAGGTGGTACGTTTATGCTTGATCAAACCCTCTTTATTTAATAAAGATTTAAGAAAAAAACTTTTTGAACAAAACTTAGCAACATCTAAAGAAAGATATTAATTTTAAATGTGGAAAGAGAACAAATTTAAAATATGTATACCATAAATTTTATTTCCTTACCGCAAGAAAACTTGTGAAATTCCTAAATCTCAAATTCCATATTTGTAAGTGTAGTGATGTCATTAAGGTTAGCTCATTACGCGTCACCGATCTTGTATTATTCACACCTGTATATCTTTCTCAGTAATATTACTAACTTCACTAATACCTTAAAGAACTCCTTATCTATGGTTTACATCCCTATATGACTCTAGGAAATAAACATATTCATAATCTGTGATAAATATATGACAGCGAAAAGAGCGCTAAAATTTTTTCCACATAGTTTTATAGTGACTATACTTGATGAAGAATTTTCGAAAACAGTTGTACATAATATGAAGCAAATTACTAAAAAGTGAAAATCGTGTCATAAAATTTGTGTTAGATTATTTTGAAAAGAATTTCCACCAACAAGTGACAATACATTCCATTAAAAAAATTTTTGGAAGTATATTTCCTGGTAACATAAAATTGAATTCTGATTTTAAAGCTTCATAACAGTGACACACATCCCATGATTTAAGTTTTTCTACCAAATAGATCTAAAAAATAACACTGCTCTAATAATAGACGAAAATTACGATGATCGCACGCAAGAAAATCAAAATAGATTAAGAATCATACTTACTATCAGAATATACAATTACTAACGGCTAAATAATCTACAATGATTTCACATATATTATAATTAGAAGTGAATCTAAAGTCTTGACTCTTGATTGCTATAATTAATCATTATACCTACTGTTTTCACGGTAAAGAGAGGATCAATATTTTCGTAAACACAGATAAAAGAGCATGTTATATGTTTCATACTCATTCCAAAGTTTCTAAAACATTATTCTATTAATTTTTAATATGCCACAAGAACGAAAAAAGGAATTTCCAAAAGATTTAGTCAATTAGAACCATCTTGCAACCTAAAAATTCTTCGAAACAATAAAAATCATGCAAATTAGTCCCAGGTGTTCCATACAATAGATTAATCTATTTATTTTATGCTTTACTTAAAAACGTTATTCTCCGAATTGTCAAAGAAAGCCACATAATTCCGCAGGTGTGCCAAAGCTGGCAAACCCAGATTATTTAAAACAAAGGCCCAGATGTTAGCCATAAGCATGGAGCACGCGTTATCACAGGCGCCTGATAAGGACACCGTTCTTCAAACTTTGAGATAATTACGACACCGTCAAAGAATAGACAATAGAACCTTTTGTTCGCATTCGAAATCTGATTATTATAAGTTATAGCGTACGGAAACAATTGTAGATATTAATGGATTAGGACCTACATTTGTTAGGCTTGCCTGTTTATAATTCATTTTAAAATTAAACATATTAAAAATACCACAACTAGACTTATACTAATCATACTAAAAATTGATATAAAATAATATATATCTTTTTATACCCGCGAAGGAACGAGGATAGTATATGTTTGGAGTGAGAGGCAGTTTGTGTGTGCAATCTAATGTTATCATTTATGTCTAAAACCACTGGTCCGATTTTAATGCGGTTTTTAGTGATGAGTTTTGATTAAATTGGTGCATGTTCTTAAATAGGTGTTACAGTAACAACACCTCAGGGAGCACTGCAGTAAATATTTATTTCCATTTATCTCCACAACCATTGGTCTGATTGGAATACGGGAAAAATTTGAAATAAAAAACCAAAATTATTTTTTTTAAAAAACCCACGAGGTACATTTTAAGTTTTTAACACGGTGAGTTATTTCAAATTTTGTTTTTTTTTTTATTTTGAAAAAGTTACTTGACCAATAAATGAAACTGGTTTAAAAAGCGTACAAAATAAATATAACCTTATAATACCTTATTGTTTACAGTTTGGCGACAATTTATTTATGTTGCAGTGTAAAAAAAAACATAAATATTAAATATATAATAAGGTACAGTTTTGTAATGGACAAATCAAACTTTTTTTTTCTTTTTGCCTTCTTACTTTCTTAAGTTTTGTACGAAATCTACTTCTACTTAACTAATTCATTTACAAATAATACCCCCAAAAATCAAAACAATCCGAAATAAAGATAAATCTTATGGGTTATTTACTATATTTTGTGTAACACGCATAATTTTAAAATCAAACATCGTTTTATAAAAAACAAAATTGTTTTCAATTTTCAAGTGAAATGATGGATGAAAGTTTTAACTAAATTTAACTAATAAACTTAAAATAACATTAAAAACTTCTACACTAATAATCTTTTTAACACCAACCTGAAGTAATTATATATTCACAAAATAGGTTTTATATAATCTGCATAATCTATGGACGGTGTGACCACCGCATGCAGGTACCGTGGGAAACCAATGAGGGACCTTATCTATATTGTTATATTTTCTTTGCAATGAGCTTTGTTGATTTTTGTGTAGTTACAGAAATTACACGGAAAGAAAAGGTAATTAGTAACACCTGTCCATCAATACAGCTTTTAGTGGAATTGTTTTAATACAGTTAAACGTATTTATATTAATGGTAATTATCGTTTTTGAATACGTGACAAAAATCTCTGCTCTGTTGCTAATTTGTACTTATATCGAATAGAAAGAAATAAGTCATTATTTGAATTGATAAAATCGAGAAACACGACAATTACTTTTATCAGTTTAGGTATTATATTAAAGTATCCTATTATAGATTTTTATTTAAATAAATTGGATAACCACGCGCGTCTGGCACCGCGGATTCGTGGGTATCATAAGGATAGTTTACATTACACTTACGAAACTGATTATACAGACCTAAAATACGTCACTATTATCAGCCGACGTCAAAGCAAAGGCTCACAGATACAGGAAATAATGCGTTTATGATTCACAAATATTTAGCCGAAACCGCTTCAATTGTACCTTCCCATTACACCTACAAAATGAGTTGTACGTTCTTAGAATTTACGGCCTTGCATTCACACAAAATACTTTTTTTATTGTTTAAACTTATGAATGAATCCTTTGAATTTCATCTATGAGGTGTCATAGACAACGGCGGACAATAGATTTGACACCTACCTTTTGGCGGGAGGCCAGCGGAGAAAATCCCATTGTTCTATATTTTTGGCGTGTGAACCAGATTTAAATAGAATTTTTACTATTATATCGTCACGTTTTAGTCAGTAGACATTTCTCGGATATTGACCGCAATGCACCAGCTATTTTACGCATTCGTTTAAAGCGGCTGTGATCTAAGAATTAACATAATATTTAGAGAGACGCGTAGGAGTTATTTAATATCTTACAACGATGTCGTCTGAAAGAATACACGGAAAATGCTTACGACATAAAAAGTGTATCTATCGAATAATAAAATTTCTAAATAATACCACGGGTAGTATTTGATTTTCTTTTTTTGCCTGACAAAACAGATGTGTGTGGGGCGCCAGGAATACTTAATACTTTGATGTTTCTCTCTCATAACATAATTCCAGGATTAAAGTATTGTCGAATCATTGCCAAACCATAGACTCTAGGTCACAGAAAACAAATTTATGAACATATAAAACCTTTATTCATAAACATTCTATAGGCAAAGAGTCATTAGTCTGATCCATCTCCAGCCGCACACGGTTGGGTCAATAGAGAAATAATGGCGCCCCACTTGACCCGTATTGCGTAGGTTTTTAGTGTCGTAACGCAGACGCCCTAGCGTGTTAGCCAAACATTAGACACTATGCGGATTTCATATATTATAAGCAAAAAATTTGGGATCAGCAAGTACATATTACTATCTGAAAAATAATCTTTTTAGGCATGTTCTTTTCAGAACTTGTAAATTAAGGTCTATGGTACTTCGCTTGTTTCTGATTCATGTATTATTTACAAGACAAAACTCATGAAAAACCGCGTTGAATCGGGAAAGAACCGCTTAACACAGTTTGCCTCTGCTAGGACCGTACCTAACGAACTTGGTACCTATACAACAAGTACGCAAGGAAAATATTATTAGGTCTAATATGTCACCTTTATGATTCACATGTTCTGACTATGCAAAGGTAATGTCCAAACTCCGAAGTCATGTGACACTTGATCTAACAGAATGATTTTGATTGAGATACCCATATTATAAAAACGAGTATATAACCGATAAATTACAATTACTGGTATCAATTATCAATTCAATCTTAATAAGTCCAAAATAAAATAGCTATTAATAAAATAGTCATTCAATATTTCTAGCAAATTTTTTAAGACATAAAACCATAAAGACAAGGTCAAACCGGCAGTAAAATAAAAGAAATACGGCTTTCCAATAAAAATATACGAGCTATTAAATGATATGTCCTAGCATTAACAAATAAACACTAAATGTAGCCGTATAAGTTATGGAGTGGAAATAAAAGCTTTGATTGCTGACGTATGCCCTGACCAAGTATGGATGAGAAAGCGATTTAAATGAAAAAATTGAGGAGAAAGATTTTATGATTCTGCTATAAAATTGTTGAGTAAGGTTAGTTGACGTGAGCTGGATTAAAGGGAAGTTAATAAATATTAGGTAAAAAAGAAAGGAAAGTTCAGAAGGAGAATAAATAAAATTCTGAACTCTACTTTTGGAATAAAAGTGAGTAAAACCTAGTAGGTATACCAGGAACAGAAAAATCTCTAAACGAAGAAAAACCAGTACTCCAATTCATTAGCTATTAATTGTTTTTGTTGTTGTTGAATTAATAAGACCTAACTTTTTTCCAAAGGTGGAGTTTTAGAGGCAATTGGCCTTACTACGTAAGCGTACGCCCATGATGACGCCTATTATAAAGACAGTACCAGCTATTAAGATCGAATGGCCACCTAAGATCTAGGAGAGCGCCCTCCCACACACTTCCTGCAGGAAGTTACGTCATACTCCATATTTCGACAATTATTTGCGAATATCTGTCATTTGCACTAATATTTGTTTGAATTCTGAACGAGTCGGATCTGCATTCTGGCAGAAAATGTGTAAAAAGTATGATCTTGTTTATAATATTTCGCTTGTTCTTCTCAGTAGAAACTGCCTGAACTGAACCGGCAGTAAACGAAAAAATTTATGATTTAAAAGTGCCTCAAACGGGGAACTTAAGTGAAGGAAATAAACGTTGGAAGATAATAGAAATTGGTAATTTGGTAATTAAAAAAAATATATATTAACTATGTAAATGAAAATGGCGTTCTAAAAGCGCCTTGAAAGAGGTCGATTTCGAAAATAAACATTTTGAGGTTGACTTGTTGACCCATCCAAAACTTTATATTCTATTTTATTAAAATGTATTTACTTAAATTAAGTACCTCATACATATATAGCACAAATCAGTATGGCACACTTCTACAATTGCCTAAACAGAATACAGAGCAGGCGGCCCCTTTGCTTTATATAACGTCTCAAAAACGATATGATAATTCGATTATTCAATTGACACTAATGACGTTTGTCACCGCGCGTCACTTTTGCGCGGGAAGCGCCATTACCGCAATAGATGGTAAGCAGGATGCCGGCGATTTTGTTTTATGATTCACTCGAGGTTTTGCTAAGAAAATTAGGGAAACGTTCATTCATTCCCCTTTTTACTAGTTCGCGATGCTTGGAATAGCCGTGGCGTAATGCTCCATTCATGGTTCACTAAGGCCCGGATCGTATAAACGACGGAACGTCATAATATAACATATGAATCGTTTTCATTAACGAGCGGTTTTAATCAACCAATCGCAGCCGAGCTTTGGTGGTTAAGTTAACGCCACGTTTATTTAGATATGCATTAGACTTACGGCTAATAGGATATTGCACTGTCCGATAGTAAAACGACGTGTTCTATTTTCATAGAAACTGGGCATTAGGCCTGTTTCCTATGAGCGACGCAACGTCATAATATAACATACGAATCGTTTTCATCAACCAGCGGTTACAATCGTTTTCATCAAGCAAGTTTTGGTAGTTATGTTAGCGCCACATTTAATTATAGATACGCTTTAAACTTACGCCTAGTAGTATAGTATTGTACTATCCGTAAGCAAAACGACTCGCTCTTTCTAGGAACTTGACGTTAGTGTTTACACATACAACTAATGATTTCGTAAATGGGAATGTAAGAAAATTTGTTGATAATCTTGAAAAATACTTACAGTAACACCACAGAGTCACATAGTTAACGGTATTCCTATACCCCTGGCTTTAAAAAGCGCATAAAATTATCAGTATGCACTTGATCTCCACCGAGACATCGAGATAACGATTTCAATCTACAAGCTAAATAATATAATTTAAAGCCGCTATTTATTTATTTAGAAAAAGTAAGCTGGTAAGAAAGTAAAGAAATAGAGCGATATATGTTTGCATCAAAAATTGAGTGTTGTAAATATTTTACACATAAGTAGTTATATCAAACCTCTGCTGAGATTATCCATCGCGGCAGAAAATCGGTTATGAGGACATTTGATTAATATATCTACCGTTCATAATACAGCATCAAAAATAATTAACGAGCAGGAACTAGAAACATTGGTAACTGTCCAGATAAACATGTTTCTAAGTCATATTTGGTTGTTTTATAATTACTATCCTTAACCTCACAAATAAATAATCGCTTCTGTTTTAAAGCTTTTAAATAATGTACTAAAATACGGCTACAATATCAAAAATATTTTGTATGTAGAGAACTATAGTTCTATTCTATTTTCGTGTCGGTCTTTTAGGCCTCGTTATGAAAATAATTTAATATAAAAAATGTACAAAGGCAAAAGAAAAACCAAAGCCGTCCAAATTTCAACAGGAAAGCAAACGAACTATGGCAGATTTAAGATACAGCGAACTTTTAGCTCAATTGACATGTAACAACTAAAGAACTCTAACCTCCTTGCTACCTATGTCAGGCATACACTGTGGCACACTGAGGCACAGTGGAAAGCCTTCGTGTGCTCAGCTCGGACCGTGACGTCACCGGACCGTATACGGAACCGTCTCCCACGCCTGATAATCTGAGTTTACGTTAGCGCCAGGGGTGGCACTCAATAAAAATTAAGCCTACCTGGTGAAGAACACGATTTTACCTAACACATAAGTTTTACCTACAAAATACGAGAATTTATGTGATAAATTCATTCTGTCAATCTTTTTGTTTATATAGTGTAAGTCCGTAATTGGCCATAGCACCTAATAATTTGTATTGTATAATTAGATGTTCTCAAGATTCTGTGTGATTTTATAAATAAATAAAAGTTAATACAATTTATCTGAACTACAGATAAATCTTTGCCTAATTTCTTCAAATCTTATTATGACTCAGAGGAACTGCCACCCATACCAGCAATAATCTCATGATAGCTTAGTTAATGGACAACTTTGATCACTGATCGTCAGGTATAACTAATCATTTGTTGACTTGACAATAAATGAAACCGGCCAAGTGCGAGTCTGACTCGCGCCTGACGGGTTCCAGACCTCCCTTAACATATTTTTTTAGTATTTGTTGTTTAAGCGTCTAAGGAAATAAATAATTTGTAAAAATTTCAGTTTTCAAGCTATCACAGTTTATGAGATGCAGACAGACACACAAACAGCGGACGCTTCGTAACAGGGTTAACAAACCACAATACATGCAACTGACGCACATAGAGGTGCTTATTTTTTCATACGGGATTAAACATCATAACTTAAGAATAGAAATGATGATCTGATGAATAATTTTTCTCTCATATATTGGCTCAAACAATACTCTTAATAAAACTTGCGATTTGATACCAATGAGTGTTACAAATGTATTTTTGTCGTCAGTGATTTTGTTACGTCTGCCTAATGGAGTATGGGTTTGATTTCATAGCCTAACTCATTTTTATTTCTTAGTGCATGCTAGCTCTACCTAACCTTCAATTATATATATTTTTATATCTATATCTATATCCATAACCCTTTTTCTCCTAAAACAGTATTTGTTGGATAAAATTGCAAATTCAGCATTAACAATACTATCACAAATTCAGTAGTATTTGCGTGAAAAAGTAACAAACACATATACATACATTCAAAAGCAACCTTTCGCATTTATAATATTAGTAGGGTGTTCGTCAAATAATATCGATGCTATCGATTACTGTCAGTTGGTAACCCTGAGTTCCCCACGCGTGAGATTACCTCTGTTTGCACAGTTTGAAATTTAAATGGACGCATCTCTCCCAGCCAAGCATACCCCGTCCTCTGGGAGCTAACCAGGCTCTCCTAATAGTAATATTACCAGTTTGAATACATAGAATTTCAGTCTTAAATTTAAACTTAAATTGTAATTCGAATTCAAAGAGCTGTGTCAGCGAGACCCAAACTAGACTTGTAGTCTGTATCTTGGGCCTCAGAGTACAGAGTTCTTTACATATTTACACAATACTAAATATACTTAAGCTAGAGAATACAATACAACCACTGCTATTAGAAAGACCAGAGAACTACTATGAGAATAACACAAAAAATAATATTTTGGCAGACATACCAAATACACAATTACATTAGTGGAAGAGTAGCGCCAATTGTGTCGAAATAGGTGATTGTTCAGGTGTACCTGATTCATCAAATCAGACTCGGTGTCATCATAAGAAAGTTCATAGAGCCATGTTTTTAGGATTAATGCACATAACATAAATAATAGATACCAGTAACAAACAATATGTTCTATTATTCGTAGCAATCAGCATTGGAGGTCGACAATAATTAGTTCACTTATATCATCAACCATTTCTAAAGTAAGGTCATTAATATTGTCAGTTCATGAGTGTTTTTAAATTCTTCACAATTTTTGGCAGATTCCAAGCGTTTTTCGACCTTTAACAATAAAACTCGCTTCTGTTTAATATTGATCAGTTATGGACAAAATCGAGTTAATTTAAGATGCTATTTTTAAACAAATCGGCCTAAAAACAAGTTTCTGTTTAAGACGAACATAGAAAAGTGAAATTAAAATGCTAATGAATTAACCAAAACCGTACAGAGAATTGACATTCTCATTGTCTCCGAATTTCTAACGCCTCTTACCAACTGTTTTGGGTTTGATCATCCAAAAAGGAGAAATACTTTTCTTTGCTTAATACAATCGAAAATTCATAATATCGTGAAATAATCGGTTATAGGAAAAAATTCCCAGTAGTTCAACTATTTTAAAAGTCTTCATTTAAATACATCACCCCTTACGTAAAAGATGTATTTTACTTCTTAAACATGTTTTCATGGTAATTTTAATTACGACAATAAATTTTCAGCGACCGGTCGCAGTTCAACTATTTATTCCCACTAGTTCAACTTTCTAGAGATTTTAAAATAGTTGAACTACTCAGTTGAACTACTGGGAACTAAGCAAATAATCAATAAGTACGTTTAACCATAAAAACCTATTTACATCAACCATGATCATCATGAATAAATGTTTTTGATGTCACTTTGTGATTTCTAATTTCCTCAAGTAATTGATCCCTTACATGACTTTAGTCACGAATATACTGCGAAAGTAAAACCATTGTCACGTTAAATAAGAGACGAAAATGGAGTACATATATCATTTGTCCCTCTGTATGCTTAGATCTTTAACACTATCCAACGGATTTCAATGGGATATCTATACTAATATTATAAAGCTGAATTTGTTTGTTTGAACGCGCTAATCTCAGGAACTACTGGTCCGATTCGAAAATTTTTTTGAAGTGTTAGATAGCGCATTTATCGAGGAAGGCTATACATCATCCCGAAATTCCCACGGGAGCAAAGCCCTGAGGCGCATATAGTTTAAAAATATAGAGCGATTCAAGAGGGAGGTGTATACTATATGTAACATGCATGATACTCGATACTATACTATACGTACGAAGCCGGGGCGGGTCGCAAGTAGAAAAATATAACGCAAACAAATCGCGAATACAGCATTTATATAACAGCATTGTTTGACCGGAATCTCGGTGTTTAGATTTATAAAAACAATACTCCTAAACAATTAATATTTTTGTTTATACTAGATTATTTTAGTGCAATCAGGTCACTATTGTCCATAGATTTCTAGAGAATTCTCGGTCCTCCCGGTAGGAAAATTAGTTTTAACGCAAACTATCCCTTATTTTTTGGGTTATAAGTGTCATAATGGTTTGTTTATGGTTTTATGTAACTTTGGGCAAGTATTTTGTGACACGGTTCCGCACGTGCACCGTTTTGAGAGCGATCGTGATCGTGTGAGACTTAGGACGGATTCAATCCGGATTTCGGTAGTTTTGGAACAATATGCATGCAATTTATAACAAAAAATATACAAGAGTTTAACTCAAATATAATTGTTTTTGCCTGGAATACTGAGACATAGCACAAAAGCAGGTCTCAACTTTGAGTCCCTCGCCGAAGCGAGATACTGCTTTTCACAAAGCTAGTAGTGGTAGTGATTTTCTTCCTTGCATATTGAAACTTTCGATGAAGTTGTTCTTTATATTTTTAAATAAAGAAGTTTAAATTCCGTGTTGATTTGTTTAGGAAAATCATAAAAAATCCGTTATATTTCTAACTAAGATTGATTACTTTTAAATAATAAAAAATTGCCGTTAACAATTTAATTTGATGTTCTTTTGTTAACACAAATTTAAATGTATTATATGATAATTAAAGGATAGATTTAACAGTTATTTCTGCATAGTTACAAGTATAAAAACTTGTTTAAATTATTTTCATTGTTAAATTATTTTAATGGATACTCTTACATCTTCGTAAGGAGGTTATAATTGTTCTTAATTAAAGTTCAACTTATTTGAATACATTTTAGATTTTATCTTTTTTTTTTCAGAAAAAACTTGACCGCTTTATAATATTTTAATAATAAGGAAAGCATTTTCGAAAAATACTACATAAATTAAAATATTTCATAATATAATTTAACTTTGTTAAAAATTTCTGAACCTATTCTTAATATTTTGCACATAAAATTTGTTTATATATGAATTTGTGCGATATAAATAATTAAAACATATTATAGTTACTTTAAACGTAATAAAATATTTCATACACGCTTACAACAATAGGTTTAAATAAATAAATAATTAATTTGACCGCATTTTAAGAACAATTAATTCAACATTCAATAATAACATTATAAAACAGTAATATAAAGAAAACCTTATGTTTTTTCACAATAAATATACCATTAATCTAATCGCAATCAGATTAACGGTTATTGGTCATGTAATAAATGTGAATTAATTTTTATTTGTTGTAATTTAGGTTATTCGTATAATTCTTATTAATATTGAGGTACAAGCCGAGCTACACTGTTTCCCGCAGGAATTTCGGGATTAAAACTATCCATTCCGGGGTTTCAAAGAACCTCTGTAAAAAGTTTCATCCAAATCGGTCCCGTAGTTTCGGAGTCTATTCAATACAAATAACAAATCCTTCCTCTATATTATATTAGTATAGAAGTATAGATATGGTAACTCTATATAATAATATTTTCAAGACGCAAGCAAAAATTTCAACTGAAAACAGTTTAATGGAACACAAATTAAAAAAAAATGATTACAGTGTCTATGGATTTGACCAAAAGGCTAGACTCTTCTCTATATTGAAAAACTTTCTTACAGCAGAGTTCGACTTACTTCCCGCATTATTACTCTGAGCCAGGTTTGTCCAGGTTAAAAGCTGGTTACCTTAAAGCTTTGCCTATACTTAAGTAAATCATTTTGCATACAATTACGCGACAAAGCTTCCGTTAAGAAAAGAGGTTCTCACAGTGATACCATCGTCATTTCTCATGAAATCATTTTGCGACAAATAGAAATGTTTAAACGTTTACACAATTCTAGATGACCTTCTCTGTTCTAGAAATAATAAGGTTTTGTCGGTAAATATAAGAGTCTAATTTCAGTATCGGAACTTTAGTTTTCAAATCGACTACTGCTGAGACTTAAAAAAAACTAAACTGACGTTAATTTCAAATTGTATTTGTCCCATGTTTTATGCACACGCATTCAATCCTCATAGTGTAAAAACGAACAAAACCTTTAAAAACAACACATTAACAGCACATACCATATACTAATGATAAATAGTATCAAAAGCTCATATTTCTCGACCACGCTAAGCAATTTTCATTTTAAATTAGGGCCAATTACCTTGTACCCGATCTATTCCCTACAAAATTGAATATGCTAATCGATATGATAAGATTGGATAATGCGCACGAGAGGTGCTTCAATCAATGACGCGATGCAAGCAGGTGACACGTGCGCAGGCCACCCTTGTGTGGGCTTTTTGCTGATGAAGTTAGTAAAAAGTGTTTGGTGAAAGTGGACAAAAAGTTACAAAATACAGATCGTAATTTAAATATTATTCGCTATTTTTAATTATTATCTGAGAGTGAATAAAAATCTCTTCTTGGAAGTTAACCAAGCTTGCACCTGAAAATTACCACCCTTTATAGACGGTGTGCGCGAAAAAGTTGCATTTTAAATGTTAATAATAATAGCTCCACAGACAGATTTCGGCCTTGGTGGCCAATCTCAACAGCGACTAGCTAGCTGCGCAGGAGATTACGACACGGTCAGAGAGAGATCAGGTGCAGTACTGACAGCTTTACATGCTCTCCGAGGCATTTTTTTGGACCCGCTCGTGATTCAAACCCGAGACCCCTTGATCTGTAGGATCAAAGATTCAACCACTGGTCTACTGACACTGGTCATCTCACTTCGTTCTTGTAATTATTCAATCCCCGCGCTCTCTCCGTTACTATATCTTCCCTTATCATTGCCTATAATCGTATTTAAGTATTACGTACGTATCGTATTGAGTTAAACAAACCATCTGCGAACCTCTGGTGTTAGTTGTTATCCATGATCATAAACAGCGGTGATCTAACATCAGGTGCTCCTGTACTTGCTGCCCTAAAAAACCTATCTATGCCAAAACACATTCTGCATACCATAGACAAAAAACTTTTTTTTATTTTTTTTTAATATCACGCACCTGTGCGTGACAGACTGTCACTTATCTGTCTCGTTGGAAGCCCATCTTCTGCTCGAGTGGCGCTTCCTGCGACAGATGGCGGCACGTGCGCACGCCACAGATGATCTATAAAAAACAAAACATGGAGATACTTTGAATTTTGCACGTCAAATATAGCGTGTATAAATGTGATAAGGATACTTGTAGGTACATATTTACACCAAAACTGTGCTGTACTGGATATTACGAAATTAAATCCTCAAAGGTAAAGAAAATGTCTATGAATGAGGCTTATTGAAAGCGTAAGTTAGTAAGTTAAGAAAGTATGAAAACACTACACTATGAAATGAAATATAATAACAATAAAGATAATTACAATTTACAACCAAACCAACATCTGCGAAACGTAAATTATTTACATTCTTTCGGAAATATCTTTACGTCCATAACAATAACGGTATATTACTAATACTTTATACTTTTTGCAGGAATTCATAAAACAAGTGTGCGCTCGTTTATCCTGACAATAAGCGCATAAAAACATTTATAGCCATTTAACTTAGAGAGCACACCTGCTAAGCTAGACTCTAGGAATCCATAGCACGCATTGATTACTTTTTATCTATAACTTTGAGAAACGTGTTTCAACTACAATTATGTTCGTATCCTGATTCCTGAGTCCTGACTTTGTACCAACAAGCTACTATTTTCATTACGATTTCAAAATGCTTCGACAAAACACACTTCAAATGCTACTTTGTAACTTGATAAAGCATAATCCTGGCATAAATTAAATCTAAATGTGATCAGATAATAATAATTATTATATTAAACTGACATAAAAATGGAGCTTTGTACAGTAACGATCACTTTCATACGAAAATCGAAAAAAATGCAAAGAAACGATGGCACGAATGATGTCATTACATCCATAACTGCATATTGCTGAAAGTAAAAAATAACTTGTCATACGTTAAGAAAATATTTGTTAATGAATGGATATAAACCGTTGACTCTTGGTGACATAATTTAATAAAACGTCTTCAAACCATAAACGCTGATACAACCAAAATCGTTTACCGCTCGAAAAAGCTACACAGGACACTAGTCTTTTTGAATTATAATTACGACCCATAATCCCGTGTATAGTTTATTCTATTGTCAGTACTGTAGAATAGTAGGAAGATTTTTGCGGAGCATAATGACAAAGTGGGACGTGCACGTAGGCATGTTAATTGGACGCAATGACCACTGCCCGGTAACCATAAAGAGTGCAGCGTGGGCCGAGCGACGCACCGTCTAAAACTAAAACCAAAATTTAGACCTCTGGCTTAACTCACCTACCCGTTAATTTATCTATGATTCCTTCAAACGCGGGAGGCGAGGTAGATCAAATTATACTGGTGGTAAACCTCGATGATTGTCTCAAAGCCTGTCTCGCATTGATGTGTTCATTCACAGATTTGTTCGCAGTCGTAATATTAATATTGTAAATCTCATTCTTTAGTTTAACGATTGTTAATTTTAGGACATCATACCTAATTTGAATTTGAGGCGTATGACGATACGGAAGTTCAATTAGTAATGAAACTTAATATTCGATTGTGTAGACAATAGATGATTCTCTCAGTCATATTGAATGGGATGGATTCGACTCCTGTTGGGTGAAGAGAGCCCAATAAAATATGTCGTCTTAATTCGTTAAGTAAGAATTTTCATGTTTCGAGATTGAAATAAAGAAAATCTTTTAAAATCTACGCTATTTTGAATTATTGTAACATGTATATGAAACAAAGAAGGGTTTGTTACAACACTTATAAGTAACAGATTATTCTTACAGACCTGGCGGTGCAAATGTCATCCCTATTATAACCAATAGATATTGATTCAGGATCATGGTGCATCCACATATAATGCGAGTATCACGTTATCGTCTCTATATTACCTCTTTCTCCATCATTTATACCTATTGTTTTCCTTGTGTCGCGTTATGACTATATGAACAAATAAATGATATCCATCTAGCTTTGAATTTGTTTTCTTTTCTGATAATGAAAACTTTTGCAATATAACTTTAAATTTACTATTTTCCACGTCGAGTGAGGATTAAGTAAGAGCCGGTACTGTTTAAATGATCTAAGAATGATCCAGGCCAATTAACTGAAATTTACGTAAAAATAACTATGTAACTAATAGAGGTATAATAGAACCAACCGGTCGTTATTAGGCAATGCTATTAAATATTGTAAAACTATAAACATATTATATTGGCAATGTTTCCCAACTAGAGAAACATTAAATAGCTATGTGTCATGATTTCAATACGAACCTAGGTGTTTTTCTAAGCGTTCGCTACTATTAATGTATTCAACTAAATTACTCATAATTACACAATTATAGTGCACAACACAAATAATTTTCCTGTTAGTGCATATAATGGTCAATGCAAGTATGTATATATGTAAGATAAGGTTAAGTCACAATAAATACGCGTAGAATTTCGCCTAAAATTCATTAAACAAAGGTGTACTATCGATATTACTAAATATTGTGTAACTAGCACGTACGTGAACACGCCAAATGACAAATCGGGCATAACGCTTGCTACACCGAGATAATCAGCTTAGAATTACATTGTTATGCGAATAAAAGACGTTCGAATTTTATTCAACCCTATTTACAACATCCTGCCTAATTCCGACTAAACAGCTATCACCGAAACGTTTTTAATGTTGGAAGCGGCGTCTATTTCGGTCGTTTGTCCATCGGGAACTTGTGATACGTATGCGGCTATTCCGGGCGGGGCAGGTTTTCGGGGAATGTCAACAAACCAACAGGCACTCATTCAATGAACTCTAGCTTGCTACGCCGGTGGCGGACCGGTCCGTGTACCTATTCATAAAAATATGCTCCCAGACATTGAATGGACTCGTCGTCTGTCGCTTTTTCTAGGTCTTAATGTCGTAAGGAAGGGATCACGTTTTCTGGTCACACTTCTAAGAGATTATTGTTGACTGAAAAACCAGATCCGATTGACGCGTTCACAACTTCTATAGAGCAACTGTTAACAAAGATCTTTACAATTTCTCTTTTTAGCTAATATTTTAAGTAGGTAACGACTATTGTGTAGTCTAAATTTATTTTGGTACTTTAACGTTGTCTTATTTCATTACGAAACGTTTGATTTCGTCAACTGTATATAAATTTAATTAAGAGAAAACGCACTTGGCGTGTAATTGTAACATGTAACCGATACACATATTTTATTAATTTTAATGGCCCATTAGTCAATTTCACGGTCTGAGCGTTATCTTGCAATTGATTTATTCTCAAAATGATAAAGTACTAGAAAAAATGTTGGAAATTCATTCATTTTGTTTATACAATGAATGTTTTTATGCCAACTTTTTGTTAGCATTAAATATGATGTTCGACTATATAAAAACCTTTACACTATGATAATTTACTCTGTAAGCAAACATTAAGTAACTTTGCAATATGAAAAAATGTATAAACATTTAAACTTCTGCAATTATGAAATTAGTAATTATAGTCAATCTGATAACAAAGATGCATGGCTTAAAAAATCTTATAATAAAAAAGAATGTTCTGTTATCTTCTCATAGTTTAAAAGTGAGTAAAAGCTACCTTCAACCTACATGATGAAAATCAATTAGCAAGTGATGTATTACAAAGATTTTAAAGCAGGTCAAGACTGTGAGAACCATCTTCAAGATATTTTTGGAATTTGTATTTTGTCTGGCTGGCTTTAGGCAATAAGAATGTAATGTTGTTGGGAATAAAAGACATTTGTAAAGATTTAGTTTCGTATAATTTTCTTTTAACAAATGATCAATAGAAAACTGTATAATTAACAATGTATCATCTTAACAGATATTTCAAAATTATTAGCGATGTAGGTAATATTTTACATATACTTTGGAATGTTTATATAAACAATCTCATATGAATTGATACAATACAATATGATACACAATATTCAATTTGTTCTGAGGACCTGATTGATTGGTACAAGTTGTCAACATGTGAAAGCCATAAATGGAAGAATGTTCTGGGATAAAATAACCAATCCATCAGACCCCCGTACCGCTGTCACAGCCCATTAACAAATTTGCTATATTTTTGTGTCATTCCCTCAGTGCAAATCACCATAAGATAAATACATTTTATTGGCTACAATTAATTATTGATTTAAATTCCACAAATCATTTATATAATTACAATTTCACATTACACATAGGAGATTATTGAATTATTCAGATAGCATAAAGCAGAGAATAGAGTGGCAATTGTACATTGAGGTTATGACATTTTCTGCACCATCCAATGTTTTACGATTTTTACAATAAATGAGATTCATAATGAGATTACGTAGGATACAATGATAGCAAGGCCGTGCTTAGCAAGGTTTAATGGATGCAACCGTTAACGAGGCAAATTCTGTGCGGCTGATCATTGAATTTTTAACTAAATAAAGCAGTCAATAAATAAATGTTTATAAATATCTAATAAATACCTACAGGGGCTATATTTACAAGAAGCCTTCTCATTAAGGGCAGGTCTCCACCTTTAAACCAATATAATACAGCTCTATCCCAGTGGGATATCAGGTATAAATTAAAAAATAAAGTAAAGCTGCCGGCTTAACATGTATTACAAAATAATACTGACACCAGTAAAACACTCTAACCGTGATGGAATGTGCTACAGCAATAGGAACTGCGCTACTCGCTGCCTCTTCAGCATCCCAATTCATCACAATACTATCTGTATACAACAAGTAATAAATACAACATTGATTTACAAATATCAAGAATAACAGGCCCATGGGACACAGCCCATCAAAAATTTGCTCTTTGCAATACACAAAGAACAGGTTTCCTACTGGGTATAGATAAACTATCTATTGTGAGTATAAATGCTCTCTTGACTTTACAATGAGGCCCATTTACTAAACATTTGCTACAATACAAAACAATAACATGCAGTGGAACCACAGGAAGCCGTCACCACCACCACCCTCGTGGCGGTCATGACAGGTTTCATATTGAACTCTTATAAGAAATTAGACATCGCTGCCTGGCCTGAAACTGGTCCAGCCCGAGCGGAGTGAATATAACCTGTTATACAATCCAACGATACAACATAACAACTTCTATGAGCGAGTAGCAAATAGGTACACGGTCGTCGCCGATCTCACTAGTCCAACACACGTCAAACGGAACCGTTTCACAAACACAGCTGGAGGGACTGGGATTTGACAAACTGCAACTCCCGAACGTAACGGTATATACAAAAGAATTCCTCAGAAATAAATTATATGCTCCGTAAAATAATTATCACATAAATTTTTATCTCCCGTTCGATGCACACTTAACACATAATCTAACTATATGTACACGAAATATGGACAGGTCGCTCGCGAGAGTCCTCTCGGGGGTTAGGGCGGCGCGGGCGCGCAGAGGTGCACGGGCCCGCGCGGCGCCGCCACGGCCACCAGGTGCACCTGGCCGCGCTCCGCCGACGGCGGCGCCTTGCCGCGCCGGTGCAGCCGCACCCACGCGCCGAAGCAGACTAGAATCGCCAGGAACACGGCCACCGTCGCCCCGCCGGCGATCGACGCCGTCTCCATCATGAGCTGCCGGCTCGTCAGCACGTACGAGTCGTCCAGGTCCTTGAACTCGCATCGCGGCCCCACGAATCCGCTCCGGCACTCACAGTTATAGATTGGACTGTCCGAGATCACCACTGTGAAACACACTCCGCCGTTCAGGCAGTAGTACTCCGAGTAGTCCGGCTCGCACTTGAAGGTGGGGAAGGTGACGTTGAGGCGCGGCTGCGGCTGCGGCTGCGGCGGC
>LQNK01000788.1:0-15874 GCA_001586405.1 Phoebis sennae | reverse complement strand
TCTATTAAATAAAATAAACTTGGATAAAAACGTTCATAAACATATATAAATGTGGTTTATTGGTTTTTAGTTGTCAGTTGACTGTAACCACACAAGTAAGTGTTTAAAATGTCAGGTTAAAAATAATTTGTAATATACTGTGTTTAAAATCAATTAAAAAGGGGAAAATACTTGAATGACAAAGATTAGAAGTTGACGACCCGAATGGCGCAGTGGATACAGCAATGGTCTGATATTGTGTACTGTATTGTGTCAGAGGGTGTGGGCTCGATCCCCACGACTGGAAAATTATGATGTGATGGACATTGTAAGTTTCTACTGTCTGGGTGTTGATTTATCTATAGTATGTATGTATTTACAAAAAATAGGTGTGTTTAAGTATGACTATCAGTTTTTACAAAGTTTACTACTACTACTATTCCGTTTTCACAAGCTTTCCTTAGTTTGAGACTAAGTTGATGTTGTGTTAAATGTCCAGGAATATTTATTTATTTAAGTACTCCAATTTTTAAATACTTTTTTTTTCAGGGATGATGATGATGGATCTGCAGTGATCACTAAAGCTGGCTTCCAATTTCTACTGCTGAGCACAGCTAAGCAGGTGAGTTACAATTAAATTAAAATTATGTTTACAAACATAAAAGAGGAAATACAATTAAGATTTTTAATTAGAAGATAAAGCTAAACAATCACAAAATATGCCACATAAAGTGTACTACAAAATGAACTTCAATAATAAAGTTGTTAATAGTTAGATAGTTTAAAGTTAATTTTGTCAAATAAAAATTAATTTTCCATTACAGGTGTGGCTTTTCCTACAACACTATCTACAAACAGCTGAGAAGAGAAACTTAAGTTCTGCGGAATGTCTTGCCTTTTTATACCAACTCAGCTTTAGTACATTAGGAAAGGTAAATATAAATTCGCTATTTTGCGCTATTCTGCCAGCGCTAGATGTTCATTATTTTTTTTAATTACATGAGTCTTGTTAAGGCATAGTAACTTTGTAACAAATTATAAATTTGAACAATTCAATTTAGTTAATTGTAAACAATGGAAAAATTATATAAAACATAAATAAGTGTTTTAAGAGAGTTGGAAAACTAGAACATGCTGATGTTTTCGCAATAAATCTACCGCCATTTCAATTTGAAATTACCGCCTTTTGTAATTTGGCGAAATTTTGATGATTATTTAAACCCTTGTAGCAATACTCGATAATATTTAAATGGTTGTTTCAGGATTATAGTACAGAGGGAATGAGCAATAACATGCTAGTGTTCTTGCAGCATTTGAGAGAGTTTGGACTCGTATATCAGAGAAAGGTTTGTAGTAGAAATTACAAAATTTATACAGTCAAATGTACACCGCACCACATTGAAATTTTCTACAGTAATTTTGTAATCTCTCCCTAATTACTAGCATTCACTTCATCTGTAAAGAGAAATGTTAAAGGAATTATTTTCAACATTATTTCTGGAGCTTTTCAGGAAAGTTTTATAAAATACCACAATTTTTATGAATGGGTTAGGAGATATTGGATTTTGCTTTCTTGTCAAGGCAAAGAATTGTATTTTAAAATAATTTAACATTAATAATTTTTTTTGACGGCTCTAATGGCACAGTGGCTATAAGTGTATACGTATATAGTGTCTATTGCGCAAGATTAGGATGTGATGAACATTGTAATTTTCTGGATGTTAATATATATGTATTTCTATATTAAAAATATATATCTATTGGTTAACTTGTTTCCAAAGTAAAAGCTTTGTTAAGGGATTAGATGGCATTGTGTAAAATGACTGAGAATATTAATATATTTTTTTATATTTCAGCGCAAAGCGGGTCGTTTCTACCCGACCCGCCTGGCCCTGAACATCACGTGCGTGAAGGACGGCATCGCGCCGCTGGAGGCGCGCCGCCAGCAGGGCTACGTGATGGTCGAGAGCAACTACCGCGTGTACGGCTACACGCAGAGCACGCTGCAGGTGGCGCTGCTGGGGCTCTTCACTGAGCTCATGTACAGGTGGGACGGACGGACTAAATGTCAAAAGATATACTTTGACGACCCGATTGGCGCAGTGGTTCAGCAACGGTCTATTGCGCCGGAGGGTGTGGTTTCGATCCCCACGAATAGAAAATTAGGATGTGATGAACATTGTAATTTTCTACTGTCTGGGTGTTAATTTATTTATATTATGTATGTATTTACAAAAAAAAAGTATGTTTAAGTATGTCTATCAGTTATCTAATATCCATAATACAAGCTTTGCTTAGTTTGGGACTAGATGGCGTTGTGTTAAATGTCCAGGAATATTTATTATTTATTTATTATTATTATTATACTTAATAGGCTGTATTGGCACTTCTTGATGGAAATGCATTTTATAAAATTAAAAAAAATTAAATATGAAATTTATTAATTAAAATTAATATTTAAATTAAATAAATAATAATATTTTGCAATAGTACTAACTACTTGGTAACATTTATTTATAACCTTCTAGATATAGACACAGTATGCATTTATACATAAATATTGAGGAATACTGAATACTTCTGTCACAGGCATTTTTATGTTTACTAGGAGTATTCAATCATATAATGATAGTTAAAAAATCTTGTGAAATGATATAAATGATTTTTATTTATTTATTTTATAAATATTTGAATGATTAGAACCAACAAAAAAGTCATACATTATAACTATATTTTTTTATTCTCATTTCTCTTCACAGATTTCCTAACCTAGTAGTAGGTGTAATAACTCGTGAGTCGGTGCGGCAGGCCTTCCGCGGCGGGATATCCGCAGAACAAATCATTAAGTACCTTGAGCAACACTCGCATCCACAGGTATATTTTGATGTATAATATATTTTATGAAATGATATAGTCGTATTGATCTTTATGTATAGAAGTTATTTTTGGGGTCAAAGATTTTTTTTTAGACATGGACTTTGACTGAAAAACCTCAAAGAAAATATTTCATATAATATTAATAGTGTGTCAGAATTCAACTTTATTATTTACTTTGTTCTATTCCTTTCCCAATTTCCTGTTGCATAAAAAAATTAAGTATTTTAACAAAAAAAAAATAATTTTTGTTATCAGTATAAATTACTGATTACTGATCCATTGATTATGAAAGTCTCAAATAAACAATTTTTATTTTATTTTTTATTTTTACTGTCTACCATTGATAACAAATTATTAGATATATTATAAAGTATTGCAGGTCAGGGTATTTTTTGCTTTATTTAAAACTAATTTGTCAAATATTATAAGATGAAGAACTAGAAGTGGCATTCACGACGATGCGCCGCACCAGTTTTTGAATAAGGAAACATTTAACTGTGATCGCAATACTTTGCCCTAATTAATCTATTTACTTTAGTGTGCGTGTACACACATGGGTAATGTGTACCTATAAAACTTCAGAAGCTCGCATACATATATTGTCAATTATTGAGAGAAATAGCGGGGCGCGTCTTCGTGGATGAATTTATCTATACATGTTTATATTGCAGATGTTAAAATCAGAGTCGGGCGGTATCCGCACCACGTCCGTCCTCCCCCCCACCGTGGTGGACCAGATCCGCCTGTGGGAGGGGGAGAGGAACCGCTTCACTTACACCGAGGGAGTTGTTTACAACCAGTTCCTCTCGCAGGTGAGATTTTTTAAAAGTCTTAATTTATTTATTTGTTTTTTCTTGCTCAGGTATCAATATAAAATACACTAATATTAGAGAAAAAAAGAGCAAAAGATGGGAAAAAAATTTGGAGAGTATTAATGAGGTTTAGTTGTGTTTCCGCAAGACGTCTTTATACAAAACAATTTGAATATACTTTATTACCGTGTAAGAAAAAGCTTATCCAAATTAATATGATAAAAAAGGTAAACTTTATAATGATAGAAAAAACCTGACATTATTGCCCATAATAATTATGAAGATATATGATGCGGTATCAAACTTACTCTATTGTGGCTCTAGAGTGGTAATAAAAATCGTTCCTTGCTTTATACTATAAAATCACCACAACCTTGCTAGACATTTGTCTATTTTATACAAAAATAAATTCATATTTTTTTATAAACATTAAATAAAGAATATTATAATTATTAACCCAATTATATACCGCGTTTAAAATCCTTTAAAAAGTATTTTTTTTTAATATGGAAAGTACTCGCATTACAAACAAGAAAATTCTATTTTACAAACATGTTTAATTGCAGGCCGATTTCGTGGTGCTACGAGACTACGCGAAACAGCAGGGTGTGCTGAGCTGGCAGAACGAACGCACTCGAACCATGGTCGTCACTAAACCGGGACATGATGATGTTAAGAAGTTCTGGAAGAGGTACTCCAAGACCTCGTAGGAGGTTACTAGGATTCAACTCTCAAAATATGCCCTAGAAGAGACATTTACTTGAACATCTTAAAAAAATGTCAGTTTCTTTCTCATAGTAGCCAAATGCAAAAGGATGTCTGGAAGTTCTAAAGACCAAGACATAAAAAAGAATGTATAGAAATTCTATATAAAATATGTTTTTTGAAATTTGTATTGTTTTAATAAGAAAAGTTAATTAAACACAAAGTGATGTCTTCTTTTTGTCATTTTTTTTTCAATAAACCAATTTCTGTTTGCAAAGTAATGAATTGAATTGTACAAGATCTAGAAAAATAATGACATTTATTATCGTCAGATATTTTTTAGAAAGAGATCTAGTGGGGGAAATTATTTTCACAACGGAAGTGTATAGAATAGATATTAATATAAGGATCTTTGTAAAGACTGTTGTAAATAAAAGTTATAAGTTGTAATATGCGTTTTATTTCTGGAACTAGTTACGACCACCGCTAGGGTTTTAAGTATACTCAATATTAAATAATATAAAATTATAAAAATTTATCTATTGGACTTTTTTTTGTAATTCGCTACTTTCAATACAAATTTGTTTAAATAAGAAAGATGTTTCATTTTTATTTTATTTATAACAAATAAAACACAAAATACTTAATTTTACCCAATCCTCCTCAATCAATAACCCACTGTCATCAAGCTAGTAGTGACGGAGGTTTGACCGGCGCGAGTGCAGTGTGCAATCTCGTAAGCGCAGATTTACCGACTTTTTCATTTAAGGAAAATAAAACACAAAATACACTTAAAATATTTTATTTTAATAACATCTGGCAATAACTCAGTCACCATCAGGCGGGACTGCGACCGACGCGCGCAACGCACAATCTCGTTAGTACAGATTTATTCCGACATTAAAATAAAATACACTTTCTCACAATTTTGTTTATTATCAAAAAAATAAAACACAAAATAGTCTAAAAATAGTTTATTTTAACGACTCCTCAATCAATAACCCACTGTCAGCAAGCCGGCAGGGGCGGGGCTTTGACCGGCGCGAGCGCTGCGTGCAATCTCGTTAGAGCGGACTGCACTGTGCGCTCTAGACCTGCGTCTGTGCTCTTTACCTCCTGAAAATTACACACATTGATATCTATACTAGATAATAATAAAGAAAAAAGGTTTGTTTGTATTTAATAGGCTCTGAAACAGGACCGATTTGGATAAAATTTTGTGCAGAGATTCTTTGAAACCCCAGGAATGACAGGACAGTTTTTATTCCAAAAATCCTAGGGGAATGGGATATATACGCGGAGAAAACCGCGAAGCTCAGCTTTAAAAAAAATTAATTCCTGTAAATCAAATTTAAATTAAAAAAAAATATATATTTGGAGTGTTTTGTAGCCTCTGATTTCGCTAGACAAAAAGTACACAGGCGACAAAATAGAAACTAACATTACTTAATAGGCTATTTGACTATATTTTTGTTGTTCCTGACACTTAGTTGCTTAATTACTAGTTACTAGACTAATATACTAGCATAGTGCGAACTAGGCATAAGGCTTCCCCGGCCCGGATATTTTATCCAAACTGTTAATCGTAAAAATAAAATTATTTTAACCTTTTTAACAATTTCAAATTATATCAGTTTCATAGCGGTTATTTTTAAAGGTTTGCTAAACCGACTTCAGTCCCTGTTTATAAAAAAATCACTGAATATATAAAATCATATTACCATAGATAACAAATCAATGTCCGCCCTTTTGCCCGCTACTTCAACGTGCAGTTTGTCCCCCTTGAAGATCTTCGGCACCGAGTCCTCGCCGAACATCTCTTGCAGCATTTCTATCACGCACTCCTGAAAATATGTTAACAATCATTTTTATCAGCATTCAGTGGCACTAAAATCATGTAATATCACATTTTGTAGTAATATATTTCGTGTATTTATTTTTTCCAGATACTTAACCGAAAAGTGGCGTTACGCGTACAATACACTTTTCTTGTTCATGTAAACGTTATAGCAAAATTAAATAAATTAACCTGAACCAGTTTTTAATAAATTAAAAAAAAATTAAGGTCATACAGAATACGCGTGGTTTTGGGGGGTGGGGTTAAACCTCACCATGTATCACCAAGGGGGCGGTGAGTTTCATGGGCTGCGGTCAGTCACTTAACATCAGGCGAACCGCATGCCCCGCTTGCCCGCTATAACATAAAAAAAACAAAACGTCGGAAAACCTCAGGTGATTAACGGACCGCCCCTTTCCTGTGCCATATTTTCTACACTTTTAGAATGGTATACGATGTACGTTTCTTTCCAGTATAAAGTTCACAAAGCTACAGAGTCTTGTCAACACAGCACGTACCTTAAAGTGCATCCGATCCAGCTTGGGCGCGAGCGGCGCGTGCGAGCCCGCGCCCGCCGCGCCGCCCAGCATGGCCGCCACCACCGCGTCCGCGTACATGTCCGACACCGGCGCCGCTTGCCACTGCGCACACAGGCAATACATTAATGTTGTCTGTCATTTAAAGTGCATACGTTTCATTCATTTTAAGCTTCTGATGGAAGACTCTAAATGCTATAAAACAGTCAACAAACGATGTCTATGATAAATGTCAAATAGTATGTACTTTATTAATGATATGCCAGAAATAAACACTCGTACCTTATCTTAATTTAAGACTGTTTTGAAGGAATTCGGTGTCCCGGCCACGCGATATTTAAAGGCTCCTGTGGACAATTCGGCCGCTCCGTACCTCGATAGTGACGTTGGGCAGATCGACGCAGAGCTCCAGGCAGCCGTACAGCCGCCAGCGCGTCTCGCTGAGCACGGTGAAGGCGCCGGCCACGCGGCCCACGCTCCGTACCTCGATAGTGACGTTGGGCAGATCGACGCAGAGCTCCAGGCAGCCGTACAGCCGCCAGCGCGTCTCGCTGAGCACGGTGAAGGCGCCGGCCACGCGGCCCACGGCGTAGCGCAGCGCCGCGGCCGAGCCGCCGAAGTGGATCGACAGCCGCTGGACGACCTCCGATTGGCTGAGTTCCGTGTATTCTGCGAAATAAAAAAATAATCAAATACGATGAATTTTATATCATTTGCCGAACATTAATTATTATTAAAAAACATTTCGATTTCGAGGAGTACACAAATTTTTAATCATAAGCCAATATTTGAGATTAATTAATTTAACACGCTAACTCTACATATTACAAACGGACATTGAAAGTCAAGCAGACCTGCAATACAAGTTTTTACTTAGTGCAGATCTAGCTGATCACATTAGTCTCCATGTACTAGTGTAAAATGTAAACAATGTTATTTATGCCAATGAAGAATTTATTATTATTAATAATTAATGTCTGACACCTTTTAATTTAATTTTAAATAAATTATGATTAAGGTCTTTAAGTTTATTAGAATCACTATTGATATATCATCAGCAAATAAAGAACAGCAACGTTTTGTAACTAATGGCAAGTCATTCATATAGGTTAAGAACAGAAGGGGCCCCGTAATACTACCATGTGGTACTCCATTCTGGTTTATTAATAATTATAAATGATTTTGTCATAATTTCCTGTCTTTTATCGTTTATATAACGTAGCTCTATGGATTACTTTAGGGGATCTTAGAAACTGAACCCCCTAGTTCATACTTCTCGCATTTAACCAATAATATCTTATGAGGCACAAAGTCGAAAACCTTAGTCATATCAAAGAAAATGGCAGTGACACCATATCAATATTTTCTTTTAAAAAAAAGAGAGTTTATTTTTAAAAATTGCATCGTTCAGATATGATGCCATTCTTTTATGATGAGCTTTTTCATTCTTTTCCGATATTGGGATTTAAAGATCTGTAATTTTTATGTCGTCTTTTTTATTTTTTTTGAAGATAGGTTACTACTAATAGTTTTGAGTTGTTCTAGAAGAAAACCTTGTGAGATAGATAGGCTTATGATATCTCGATTTTTGCGAGACTTGCGTACATTTTGATTTAAATATAAGTGTACATGTTTAAAAGTAAATACACTCATGATACAAGATACTATTATCTCGAGCTAGTTAAAAGAAATTGTAAAAAAAATAGTCCTAAACTTACTGTTGAGATCAGAAGGTGACAAAATGTGGTAATTAAAATTCCTCTTGACCAGGATGCCCTGCAGCTGCTCGCCCGGCTTCGGGGGCTCCACCGCCAGCGAGCCTATCACCTGCAACACCACAGTCAACGCCGGGGTCTCAATATTAGCACTCAATAAACAAAAAATTCCCGTGGAAATTTCAAGATAAAAACTATCCAATAGGACTCCTCGGGTTTCAAGGAATCTCTGTGCAAGTTTCATCCTAATCGGTCTAGTAGTTTCGGAGTCTATTCAATACAAAAAAGCAAGAAAACGAAAAATAAATTCTTTCCTTTTTATAACATACACTTACAACCATCCTCATTTCTAAAGGTCCCTGTTTGCCTTTTTGCCTCAGTTTCCCTATATCTACCGTTCCGTCCCTCTAAGTTTGCCCCCATATAATGAGCCTAATCCCTTTCTAATGATAAAGCAGTCCAAGGGGAAAATTGGGTCACCTGATTAAACAATAACCACAGACATACACCCGTATTCTAAGAACCTTACCTTAATTTTTCCTCCACACAACTTCGACCAAGGTTGCCTCGAAAATGACGTTGAGGAATCCTCAAATTTGGTTTAAGTATATTCGGAGTAAGTTATAATTTTGACATAACTGGAGTATCTACCAAAGAGGCCGAGTAGTGTTGGAGTTGGGGAAAACGTCATTAGTGGAGGAGTTGTTTTCCGACTTAGAATGTAAATTTTACTTGACTGAGGTTGAGTGAAGTCAAGGAATGCTCACCTGTTACACCGGCAGTGACTCAGGTATTTCGCCAGCCATTGAGGGACATACACGCTTATCCCTTGAATTCCCCCATTGTTGAATTCCTTCAGGCCTCTTTTCCCATACCATCTCCGTACCTTAGCCGTCTTATCCCCGCGGAAGGTGAGCGCCAGCAGCTGCGTGTTGCGCGGCGTGTGCACGGCGAGGCGGGAGCGGTGCTCGCGCTGTAGGGCTGCCTTCAGGCGGGACATCTCGTTCTGTTCGCCGTGGACTAGCACCTACGACACGGTAAATTCAAGCATGTATATTGTTATAAACGAATAGAGGGGCTATGTAAAATATGTCGAATGTAATAGAAATGTACTGTGTGATTGAATGATGTATTTATGTGACATACGTATGTCATTAGAAAATTTTTGTATTAAGTTAAACCATCACACATTGAAAACTTTGAGATATAGATTTCTGTAGTTTCCAATGTGCCAAATGCTGCAATCTGCAAAATATAGCCTGTGAATTCGCCGCAAAAGGTGCTAGTGAAGCGTGAGGTCCCCGAGTAGTCATTTGCCTGACCTTGTTTCCTCCTTTTTTCCGAACAAAATGGGATTGTCCAATATTGTGCGTGTGCACCCATGGGTAATGAGTGCGTACCTATAAAACTTCACACAAGCGGAAACTTGCATATAATATACGATTAAGAAGAATAGTGGAGCGCGTCTTCGTGGACGAATTTATCTATAACTAGCGACCCGCCCCGGCTTCGCACGGGTTTAATGGATGATATTATACATAAAAACCTTCCTCATGAGTTACTCTATCTATTAAAAAAAACCGCATCAAAATCCGTTGCGTAGTTTTAAAGATTTGAGCGTTCATAGGGACATACAACATGACACATGACAGAAAAAGCGACTTTGTTTTATACTATGTAGTGACAATACCTACTATCAAGTATAATTTGCAAAGAGTTATGAAACTTAAACGGCACTTTCTTAAAAATTTACTATGTTGGACTTTTGTTAAAGCCCATCGTGTTTAAACTTTTAGGTAACTATCTATAAGGCTTCACGAGACAGGCTGTGCACTGTGGGATCCGCTGTCACCGGTATTGTTTGCGAGCATGCTTTTTAGTCAAATAAATTAATTTTATTTTTATTTTATTTCTACACGTACCACGTGCGGCGGTTGCAGTATGTTGATGAACTCCGACGTCTGCTGGTAGTCAGTGTGCGCTGAGAACGAGATGTAGTCCACCGACATCTTCAGCGGCAGCTTCTGGCCGGACATCGTCGTGATCTCCTCCGGCTCCGAGAGAATTGTTTTGGCTAGCGTTCCTTCCACACAGTAACCTGATGAATACAATTTTTTTTTTACATTTCCAAAGTGTATCCAAATTTTTAATGGACGTTTTAAATCAGTAACATAATCCTACTAATATTAAAAATGCAAAAGTTTGGAGGATGTATCTTGGATGGGATTGATCCTCTCCCTATCCCCTCCCCTTCCTTCCAGCCGGCAAGGCATCTGCGACCATTTGCTGTTGTGGATGTTCACGAGCTGCGATTAGTTACTTAACATAAGGTGATACATAAAAAATACTCTCTTTTTAAGATAATTTTCAATACTGATGACTTACAAACTATCCTGAAAAAATACCCTCTATATTTATGTTTTCCGCACCTGTATTATAAAAAAGGTCTTTTTTTGTAAAAATAAAATTGTATTGCAATTAAACGCTTTTCTCCTTCTATTAATGTTGAAAAGGATAAAATGGGATAAGATGTATATTTTTAACGGTACAAAAAAGAAATGTTATTGCTTAATTGCTCATCTAAATTGGTTATATTGTCAAAAGGGAACGGTTTGACAAATAATTAAAATAAAATAAATAAATTAGAGACCTTCTTTTGTAGACCTTGTTTTGAGACCTTAGACCCTGTTTTGTATTAAGACCGTAAATGCCTTACTTACCAGCGATGATGACCCCGTTCTTTGGGTCAGTACACCAGGACTCGAAGAGTTCCCGGGACAACCCCGATTGCATCATGCCTGGGGACGCCATAATTACACATGGACCTATATCCTCGAAGTGGTCTATACCCTGGAAGTAGAAAAACCAGTGTGTTCATATATCTTCTTATCATCCTGAAACTATAGCTCATCCAATGAGACATCGTAGCTCCATAATTAAATTAAATATTGAAGATGAGTCAAGTTTTCCTTTGCCTGATAAGTTCAGAAATATATAAAATTTAATATTTTTGATAAGGACATAATTTTTAAATTTTTTATTTTTTTATTTTCATGAATTGGTGAAATAGAAACAGATGTTTAATGGTTGCCAATTGACATATCTGTAACAAGTGCATATTCTATATTTTGTCTATGCACGTGTGGACTTTCGCTACTATTTATTATACTAATCTAATTCAAGATAAAAAAGATAAACAAAATTATTTATAGTCTCGAACACTCAGTGATATAAATTCGGAGGTCAATATATTCGTACAGATCATGATACAAGGCCAAGGTCATTATGATATCATTCTACGGCTACTGTGTACGATATTACATTGAGAATAAACTGAAATACATCAGAGTAAGGAATGACATATTCACACAATAGTTCATAATTGTAACAGTGCGTGTAAACGAATGTAAGTGAGGTAAGTTAAACGTTTACTTGTTACTTATTTAGTGGTTAACTTAAATTATTTAAATATCCTTATCTCGTCCATATGTTTAGTCTTATCTATTACAGGTACTTTATAATTCATTAAAAATTATCCGACTCGCATCGCTTAAATTGTACTGTCTTGTTCGTCGCTTAAATTGTTGATCTTTTATGCATTAATAAACTCAAAATTAATATAATTTTATAAACAAAAAAAAATATAATTTATAGATAGTATAAGTAAAACATTAGCGTGATTTCCTACGCAGCTTTTAAAACAACAAGATTACATCATAAAACAGTTTACCATTGTTTAAATATTTCACTAAATGTTACAAAAATATCCCATCGGTTTCATTTTTGTTAAAATAGGATTATAAGATTAATATAATCTTCTTCTTCTCGAGTCGATGACCTCACAAGACCATCGTGGTTGAGGGATTAGCTTTAGATGGAGATCACTGATTGCCCAGGATGCGCCAGACGTAATAAAATTAATCGAAAACGTCACATGGGGATATAATAAACATATAGTTATGAAAATGGTAACAATTTTTTAAAATAAATTTATTGTCATCCTTTCCAGTGACCATGCTTCCGAGCTCGATCAAGAATCGCCTCATCCAATGGCTGGAAGACCATCGCGAGTTCGTGGTGTGCGCGTTCTGTTTGCCCGCGAGCTTTATCTTCACGTTACTCCTGCGCGTGCGCAACGCGGCGCGGCGGCTGGCTGGCGGGAAGAGCCATGATGCCGCGGTTAAGGATATACAGGCCAAGGTAAGCTTTGATAGTTGAATAGCAGTTTTGAACTCCACAAAGAGCACGAATTCCTCCGAGCAGGAAGGATTGAAAGGATCTAAATATGAAAAAAAAATGGTGGAAATCGACTTCAATCTGTAGACGCTCAGCCAAAGTATTGTTGTGATGTTTACCCGTCAATGACACAGATTAAAATTTTTTTAGATAGGTTATTTTATCATTATGATTCATTTGCATAGTTACGAAATGATTAAAAAGTCAAGTATTGAATCTTTTATGTCATAAAAATTAAGAACAATTAAAATAAAAAAGTTACCACCAAAAAAAAAGCTTATGGATACAACCAAACTAAAGCTAATCAAAATCAATTCCAGGTACAACAATGGAACAAACTAGCAGACAAGAAAGGCCGCTTGCTCTGCACATCTCGTCCAAACTGGCTCTCCCTTTCCACCACATTCTTCGAGAAGCACCTTCACCACCGGGTCCCCATCCCTCTATACGATATACTAGAGCTGGACGAACAAGCCATGACTGTGAAGGTGGAACCCATGGTCACTATTGGGGATATCACGGAGTATCTGATTCCGAAGGGATACTCGCTGGCGGTTACTATTGAGCTGGTTGATGCTACTCTGGGAGGTCAGTAGAATTCTTTCTGAATATATTTCATAACGCGTACTTTAAATCTATACTAATATTATAAAGCTGAAGAGTTTGTTTGTTTGTTTGTTTGAACGCGCTAATCTCAGAAACTACTGGTCCGATTTGAAAAATTCTTTTAGTGTTAGATAGCTCATTTATCGAGGAAGGCTATAGGCTATATATCATCCCAATATTCCCACGGGAGCGAAGCCCTGGTGCGCAGCTAGTGTAATAATATAACGAATACAAAGTTTTAAAAAAATTAAAATCTCGTGCAGAATTTAGATTATGCGATTTGAGATCAACTTGCATTATTTGAGATTGGCTTTGGAGATTTCCAGACGGATGGATATTTTTATTTTCAAGACTAGCATTTGGGTAACAATGAAGAAAAATAATAGTCTATACAATTTTGTTTCAGGACTCGCATTTGGTACCGGTATGTCAACACACTCCCACAAAGCTGGCCTGTACCACGAAACCATCACCAGCTATGAAGTGGTATTAGGAGACGGTTCCTTAGTAACAGCCACCGCTGACAACGAACATTCAGACCTGTTCAAGGCATTACCTTGGTCCCACGGCAGTCTAGGTTTCCTAGTTGCTCTGACTCTTAAGATTGTCAAAGTAAAGCCGTATATCAAGATCAAGTACACCCCAGTGAAAGGACAGAAGAACTACTGCGATATGATAAGAGATGTGTCCGGAGCGAATGAGGCTAAACCAAGTTACTTTCCTGATTACATCGAAGGCACGATCTTTAGCAAAGACCAGGCAGTAGTGATGACAGGCGACTATTCTGACTACGACTCTAAGATCGCTGTTAATCACTGCTCGAGGTGGTATAAACCTTGGTTTTATAAACATGTGGAATCTTTCACTAAAGGTGAAGGTGTAGAACTAATTCCTTTGAGAGATTATTTGTTGCGACACAATAGGCCTATTTTCTGGGTGGTTGAGGACATGCTTTCATTCGGCAATCATCCAATATTCAGAGCTTTATTTGGCTGGTTGCTTCCACCGAAACCAGCTTTCTTGAAGTTCACAACAACACCCGGAGTACGAGCGTACACATTTACCAAACAGGTATTCCAGGACATCGTTCTACCAATACACGAATTAGAAAAGCAAATTGAGATTTCAACAGAATTGTTCGACAAATTCCCGCTTTTGGTGTACCCGTGTAAAGTTATCGATCACGGTCCATTGTCGGGCCAGCTTAGACGACCGCAAGCTAAATACATGGTACCTGGTACTAATTACGCAATGTACAACGATTTAGGAGTTTACGGCGTTCCTGGCAAGGTGAAGGACAAGAAACCGTATAACCCAGTAAAGGCTATGAGAAGTATGGAAAAGTTTACAAGAGACGTTGGGGGATTTTCATTTTTATACGCAGATATTTTTATGACGAGGAAAGAGTTTGAAGAAATGTTCGATCTTGATTTGTATGAGGTTGTAAGAAAGAAGTATAAGGCTGAAGGTGCTTTCCCGCACTTGTATGACAAAGTGAAGCCGGAAATTGATGTGTTTGCTATCGGAGAGGAAAATGCTATATCAGAATAATATTTGTGTAATGTTAAAATCTTAAATAAACATTTGTCTGGATATGTTTTTACTAACAAACTCTTTCATATATAAGAATTATTGCTAAATTGAATAAAAATGCTTTTTAAAGGATTTTTAAATTAATAATACATTATTATTAAACTCGACGCTTCGAACACTTAACAGTGAGCGTGGATGCGGGCGACGGTCCCGAGCCCTAAAATAAATCTAAATCTAATCTAAAAAAAAACATTTTTATTCAATATGGAAATTACTCCCGTCAAAATACCCACAAGAAAATCAATCATAGATTCGTATCTATTATATATCTATTCGTAACAATCGTAGATTTTAAACATTATAAGACAAAACAAAATCATTGTAAATGTTAATAAACCTGCTTATATTTGATTGCATAATAAAAAACCTAGGTTAGTTCTTAGTTAAATTACAAGTCTAATTAACACGCATTCCAAAGACACACTCAAAATCTTATACCATTATTAACACCAATCAATACATACAAAATACCCTATCATAAATTAACGAATTCAATTATGACACCAACTGACCTTCAAGTTGGAGATATGCCTGAACACGAAGGGGTTATTCACAGCAATCTGTCGTCTGATGCGGTCGTTCATCGCGTTGACGTAGGTCTGGTACACCGCCATGCACTTCTTGGCGAGCGACGACGCGTAGTAGATCGGGATGTCCTGCAGCTCGGGGTGCAGCGACCAGTACTCGTCTAGAGAAATGGCTGTGTTAATACCCTATATCTTTCCGAACAATCTTTGAAAGCAATGTTTCAGCTCAAACCAGGACGCCAGTGACGGCGACTGATGAGTGCAAACACGCTAACCTTTATTACTTTATTTTAATTAATATATTGACTATACAACTACATATAGATAAAGTCATCCACGAAGACGCGCCCCACTATTCTTCTAAATCATCGACAGCATTATACAAACTTCCGCGCGGCCCAGCGCGAACACGGGGATGAGGCAGCGGCCGCCGCGCGTCACGCACTCACCC
>LQNK01000787.1:53109-68341 GCA_001586405.1 Phoebis sennae | reverse complement strand
AGATTTGCCTGACTTTAGTAAGCAAAACAAGGGATAGATAGAATATTGAAAACGGCCGTAAGTGATGCTGCTCACTATTTAAAAAAAATTGGAAAACTATTCCGTTTGTTTCAATTATGCATGTTATACATATACAATGCTCATTAATCACTATCTATTTTAAAAATCGCATCAAAATTCGTTGGATGTTCGTTTCCAATTCCACTACATAATTGGAAATATAAAAAAAACATGTTTTTCTCTAAATAGATATACAATTACATCAAGAAGAGACTATACAAAGTATAAAGTATATTAATAATATTATAATAATAATAATAAATCCTTTATTATGTAGTTATACCTAGAAATATTAAAATTATAAATGATAAATATTAACAATATGACATCATTACATTGGTCATTAATGCACCTATAATAATAAAACGATTCGTTTTACGGACAGTAAAATATACTCCTAAAGCCCTATAAACAACGGAACGTCATAGTATAACAGATACGAATCGTTTTCACTAACGCGTGGTTTTACGACCATTTGCAATAATGTATCAAAGATTATAGATAGATTGTTATCTCAAATTAAATGACATTTTATTGTCAAAAGTCATAACAAAGGCTATCCGTCGACAGCATATAGAAATCAAAGTGCAAATAGATAGATTTGTCTGACTATAGTAAGCAAAACAAAGGGTAGATGGAATATTGAAAACAACCGTTAATTAACCAATCGGAACCAAGTTTTGGTTATGTTAACGTCACGTTTATAAATACGCTTTAGACTAACGCCTAGTAGGATATTGTACGGTCCGTTAGTAAAACGACTCGTTATATTGTTATAGGAACTGGGCATTAATCTACAGCCTATATATTATGTGACGTTAATATAAGTACCAAAATTGGTTTTGATCGGTTGATTATAACCGCTCGTTAATGAAAACGATTCGTAATTGTTATACTATGACGTTCCTACATCTCCTTTCAGTATTTTTTATAATTCCTATTATTTATAATTCCTCATAGTTAAGCACATTTCAAAAATTTACTACAACACTAAAATTTTTATGAAATTTCAAGAAGAAAATATGAAAGAAAGAACCATTTATTTTACATACACATTATACAACCACATACCAAAAAAGAGACGATAGAAGATAAAATAAATTGAAGACTATGTGAAGCTATACAAGGATTTTGAACCTTGAGACATTTGACTATAAATAATAACTTGGGTTTTTCATAATAATTGTGTAATTTGTCATTGATGCATCTTACATTAAGATGATTCACGGGTTAAAATGGGTTTTTTGTTATTTATGGGACGTGATCCTTCTTAGAATTAGCATCTCTTGTCATGAGTGGGGATCCCACTTTTTTGTCTACACTAATTGACCGAGCGAAGCGAGCTCTCAGAGTCGAGATGGCGATTATCCGATTTTGATGAAATTTCATAGGCGGATAGTTTAGACGAAAGAAAATATTGAGTTCGAAGATGAGGGAAACCGGGTAGGGCGTAACGGAGATAGGGGGGGTAAAATAGGTTATTTTCATATGAATAGAGCTGACTGCTGAGTGTGGTATCAAATGAAAGGTCTTGATTTATATATTACAACGCGAGGTCCAGCTCGGGGCGATCCACTAGTAATACTAGCTGATCCACTAGTAATTTTATACTATAAAGACTTATACTATTACTGTTACCGACACTTACACCCGTATTCAAAGAAGTTACATTAATTTTACTTCCACGGTTACGTCAAATATGACGTATGACAAATTTCAATCGAAAATTAATAATTGAAATAATATAAAAATACAATATTTTATTAATAAATAGATCGAAGTAACGGATTGAGGTGTTAAATTTTTTACTTCGAAATTTTCTTAACGTGAATAGACGTGAGATAGTAGAGTTTTTTCCGACTCAGAATGTAAATTTTTGTTGACAGAGGTTGAGTGAAGTCAAGGAATGCTCGAGATACGTATTAGAATACGGGTGTAAGTTACATAATTCTGTTGGAATATTTAGTAAACATTTTGTTATCTTAATTTAAAATTAAAAATTTGTAGAGTTGTTTTAGTTTTCTTTTATTTTTGGCATGTTGTGTATACCTATAATATATTAAAATCCAACTAAACTTATTTAATAATTTTGAATCAATATAAACAAACGTTTGTATATCTATTAAATAAATAAGTATATAAATAAAACTTCATTTGGTTGTAATGAATAGGCTCAAAAACTACTGGACCGATTTTAAAAGTTTTTTCACCATTCGAAAGCTACATTATCCACGAGTAACATAGGCCATATAACATTATGCTACGAGAGCGAAGCCGCGCGGATCAGCTAGTTTAAAATAAAGTGGTAATCCTACTAATTTTTACATGGATAATAAAAATTCATGGGTTTGTAACATCTGCATAACAATTACAGGACAGTCGCTTGGATCTTACGTTAAATTCAAAATATTGTTTTTTTATTCATTTATTCATATAACTTTTGCAAACAATTCTTCATTGTATTTAAACGTTTTTAAAAGAGCAACTACTCGAGTTTGTTGCCGGTTCGAATATATTCGGCCGAAATTAGAAAAAAATATGCTGAATACGCCGATTAAATATTCCTGGACATTTAACACAACGCCATCTAGTCCCAAACCAAGCAAAGCTTGTACTATGGATAATAGATAACTGATAGACATACTTAAACATACTTTTTTGTAAATACATACATACTATAGATAAATTGACACCCAGATAGTAGAAAATTACAATGTTCATCACATCATAATCTTCTGCTCGTGGGGATCGAACCCACACCCTCCGGCGCAATAGACCGTTGCTGAACCACTGCGCCTGAACCGCACTGAATAACGAATACCACATAAATATTGTGTGCGTTCCCCCCGCGGAAAAGTGTCGAATTTTGACAACTTTCTTTGGCAAGTATTTAGTGTGTCGGGTCGTGTAATTGTGTGTGCAATTTTTAAATTTGTGCGTCCAGTAGTTTTGGAGAAAATCGACAAAAACTGTTTCCGCTGGGGGAACGTTCTCCCAGCGGAAACTTTTTTTAAAAAATGGTCCTACTGAAAAAATTTTTTTGCACATAATTAGTGTGTCACGAGTTGTAATTGTGTGTGTAAAAATGAAATTTGTGCGTCATAGGGCTCCGAAGTTATTCAAGATTCTGCTAGGAGGACTTTTTTACAAATGCTGGATCTCTGAAACTAGTGGTCGGACATATACGATTTTTTTTACATACATAGCTATTAATTTGTGTGCATGATTTATGAAAAAACTATTTAATAAAAATAAACCATTTAGGCGATATAAATTAAAATAAAATAAGTGTTTGTTTGACTTACTGCTTCAAATAAGAGGGTAAGAGACTAGATAAAAATGCCAGAAAATACCTTACAACAATGTTCAACTTCTTGTTAAGTTTCAATAGTGTACTATTTGTATGTAAAAAGATAAAACATATTATATGAAAAATCGCTATGTCAATTTTAATGCGTGATTTAATAAATTTTTAATAAATTGGCAAACTGAAAGGTATGCATATATTTAGTGTGTTTAGTTAATAACTGTTATATGAATTTTCAGCGTAATACACTGAATGGTTAAAAAGATACAACAAGGGGAGCAACATGTATAAATCTTATGATACACGGACCAAATTCGAATGGTCACTAAAAAGCGGCCGCGCCATACATCAAGCATACCTTTCACAAATTGTAGTGTTAAATTATGATTGTGGCATAAGATTTGGTACAGGCGCGTGCATAAGTGAATAAAACGACAACTTGATTTGTATATTTTTAATTTACTTGTCACAAATAAAATAAATGCACATAATTATCGATTTGATGTATGTTAGAACCTATACAGTTTTATATAGTCAATATATTTTGATTGATCTGTGATTTTTATAACTTTTAATTATAAATCCTTATGCGATATATACTTACATATCTAAATTTATGTATATTTTATAAGGCTTTATCGATGCTAAAATAAATCGATAATTATGTGCATTTATTTTATTTGTGACAAGTAAATTAAAAATATACAAATCATGTTGTCGTTTTATTCACTTATGCACGCGCCTGTACCAAATCTTATGCCACAATCATAATGTAACACTACAATTTGTGAAAGGTACGCTTGATGTATGGCGCGGCCGCTTTTTAGTGACCATTCGAATTTGGTCCGTGTATCATAAGATTTATACATGTTGCTTCTCTTGTTGTATCTTTTTAACCATTCAGTGTATTACGCTGAAAATTCATATAACAGTTATTAACTAAACACACTAAATATATGCATACCTTTCAGTTTGCCAATTTATTAAAAATTTGTTAAATCACGCATTAAAATTGACATAGCGATTTTTCATATAATATGTTTTATCTTTTTACATACAAATAGTACACTATTGAAACTTAACAAGAAGTTGAACATTGTTGTAAGGTATTTTTTGGCATTTTTATCTAGTCTCTTACCCTCTTATTTGAAGCAGTAAGTCAAAAAAACACTTATTTTATTTTAATTTATATCGCCTAAACGGTTTATTTTTATTAAATAGTTTTTTCATAAATCATGCACACAAATTAATAGCTATGTATGTAAAAAAAATCGTATATGTCCGACCACTAGTTTCAGAGATCCAGCATTTGGAAAAAAGTCCTCCTAGCAGAATCTTGAATAACTTCGGAGCCCTATGACGCACAAATTTCATTTTTACACACACAATTACAACTCGTGACACACTAATTATGTGCAAAAAAATTTTTTCAGTAGGACCATTTTTTAAAAAAAGTTTCCGCTGGGAGAACGTTCCCCCAGCGGAAACAGTTTTTGTCGATTTTCTCCAAAACTACTGGACGCACAAATTTAAAAATTGCACACACAATTACACGACCCGACACACTAAATAGTTGCCAAAGAAAGTTGTCACAATTCGACACTTTTCCGCGGGGGGAACGCACACTAAATATTAGGCGCAAATCTAATTAATTACCCACTCTTTGTATATTTTCTATTATTATTCAGACCTTGACTGTTCCTCGAATTCTATTCAAGAGTTTAACTATGTCATTGCCACAGATTAGAGAATAAAAGGCAGATGGAGTGCGACGAAGACACTTGTGACGCCGAAAAGCAAATACAAAGGTCAAAAGCAAATACAAAAACGTTTCTCTAGTTTGATGTAACAACAGAGATTAGCAAGCTGCGTAGGAGATATTAGAGTGCACAAGTGTACGCGCGAACACAGGTGCACTCTCTATTCCTTTTACTCTCATAACCCGATGGGGGCAGACCGACACGACCGGAGAGAGATCAGGCACGACAAGACACGTGCTCTCCGAGGCGGGGGGTGTTCCAGCACCGCCAACTTCCAGACTTAGGGCTGTTACTATGATTTCTTTGTCAGAAAAATCGTAATAACATTTTTTTGGCCCCACCCGGGAATCCAAACCGTGACCCCTCGATTTAAAATGAAACCACTAGACCAACGAGGCAACGAATCGAATGGGAGCTCTAACGACCAGTGAAAACGATTGCGAGCTGTATGGCATACGTTACAGAAATCTCTCGCACCCCTCATGCGGTAACAATTTGTTGTAATGACTCAAAAACTACTGGACCGATTTCAAAAATTCTTTCACCATTCAAAAGCACGAGTAACTTATGCTATATTTAGGAGCGAAGCCGCGCGGATTGGGCAGTTTATTTATGTTACAGCATGCGGTTCACCTGATGTTAAGTGACTGACCACAGCCCATGAACATCTACAACAGCAAAGTGTATCCTTGCCTTGAGACATATGTGTAACATTAATAATTATATCTACAGAATATAGTACAACATTAATAATCATATTTACTAAATGTAAGTCGTACTTATCATAAAATTACTGGGAAGGTAGATGTTAAAAAGTAGTGATGGCAAATGGTATAAAAGATTGGAGTCGCTGTAGAATTGTGACAGTATTGTATGTTAGCTTGAGGCTGTTACTATGCTCGAATAATGAACCATTATTTAGTGTCTAAAATAGCATCTCTGGACGTTGGAAAGGACTATTTATTTAAACGTAATATATGTATTCTAACCCGACGCCACACGGGTAAAAAAACACTTAACAATACAAAAAATACAGTCGAATTGATAACCTCCTCGTTTATTGAAAGCCGGTTAAAAACAATAAGTGCATATTATTCTATTAAAATCGATAAACATTGTATATACAGGGCAAACCCCAAACATGATGTCATTGACCTTGTGACCGCCATTTTGAATTTGTCGTAATTGCATTAATGAATTCACCAATGCTTAAATATTCAATGAGTAAATAAATCAGTAAGTGTAAAAATTGTTTTATAAAATCATTGTATAATGTATAAAATCTAGTGGTCGCTGGCTTATGATGCACGGAAAAACTCGAATGAGTTTATGATTGTATCATTCTATGATATTTGTAATTAGCTGTAAGATGTAATAATAAATAAATTAATAAATAAATAAAATAAATACATTTTTAACCGACTTCAAAAAGGATGTCTTTGTATGTTACTGCATATCTCCGGCATTTATGGATCGATTTGGAAAATTGTTTTGCATTCGAAATAGTAGAGTGGAGCCATAGAAATTTGATTCAAGTCTAATCAACCTTATGACAGATGTTTCAGAGAACTTATTACAAATTAACAGAATAAGCTCTGTGGTTAAGTTTTAATTATGTTTGTACACATTAAACTTTCAATGACTGATTTTGGATTAGCTTTGATGTGGAGAATAAGTACGTCACTAAAAATGGATAAGTAGAAAATAACTTATATTTTATTTTTGAAATCTTTTCATAGTCAGTGCAAAATATTGTTAAATTGAAAATAGGTAAAAGCACCCAGAGAAATTGCAATACCAACTGTATTATAATTTAACCCGTTTATGATAATTCCAGATAACCTCTTATAGATATAGTATTGTATTATTTTATAAATTTATTCTTATTTATTAATTTTAACTTATAAAAGGGCTTGTATGCACGACTTAAAAATAGTTATCCGAGATTATTTAATTAAATAAGGTTCATTATTTATATTAATAAATAATCCCAAACAGTAAACATTATCAGTCCAGTCAAGTCCAGTTTAACCTCAGTTATAAAAAAGCTATAATCAGATGTTGAATAAAAAATACTTAAAAAACTTAATACATTTTTTTACGAAATAAATACATGGTCAATTAAAATGCATATTTTTTTTAAGTTTCTTGACCTCTATACTGTTTGTGAATCCTCAAAGAAACCGTTATCTTTTCGTTCCTCTATGAGTCTTATAATCGTTTTATGGATATTAAGCTTATAATTAATAAGAGACGGAACTAAATTTTAAAGACGAACAATGAGTTATAATAGCTTATAATGCATAATAGTTAAAGTTATAACCTTATAAATAATTTTGTAATTTTCCTCAACGAATCCAAGTAAATTTCAATGATTATAAGATCATAACAAAAACAGATAGAAAATGACAGATTCTCATTAAGGTTACATTGAAATCTTATTGAATATATTTCATCACGACAATTGTTTTAAAATTAAATGGAATGGTTACTTAAAATAATAAAAACCGATAAATTAATTACTAAAACTAACCTTTTTAACAAAAAACTCCTTGGTCAGTTAAAAAAAAAACAATTTTGGCGCGAACGTGCGCGGTCTGTCACACATACAGGCTAACTAATAAATAAATATAGGTTCAAGGAAAACAAGTTATTTTGCGGACGAAGATTCATTGTTTAATTACAGATATCTATAATTGTTAGGTTATTACGTATTTTGATAATTTGTGAGTAAGCGTTTTCTCCCGATGGAAGGAAATAATTTTGGGGATTACAAAAAATATCTTCAAAACAAACGAACCTCCGCCTAAAAGACACCTTTTGAATAAAAAAGCGCCTATTTATAATCTATAGCAATTTTTGGTATAGACATTATTTAATATTATAAAGAGGAAACCTTCGTATTTTTGTATGTTTGTATTGAATGGGCTCAAAAACTACTGGACCGATTTCAAAATTTATTTTACCATTACTTAGATGGATTCTTCCGAATCCGTATAAGCAATATTTTATCCCGGAAAATAGAAAGTATATAATATTATGCTACAGGAGCAAAGCCGCGCGGATCAGCTAGTCATATATGTATTTATAAACTAGCTTTTTTCTAATTAAAGAGTAGAAGAGTAGTGATAAACAAATACATCTAGTAGTTAGAAAAAAAGCGTGTTTAAGCGAACAAACTTTTGCTTATAAAATTAGATGGTCTTTATAGTCATGTATTGTTTTAAACATCTATTTTCGTCTAGCCGCGCCCTGTGGTACCTGCGTACCTTCTGATCCCGTGGCAACTCCGGGATTAAAAGTAACCTATATGTTATTCTAAACCTTTATATGTCAATCAAGTTTCATCATAATCGATTCAGTAGTTTTTGCGTGAAAGAGTAAAAAACATACATATATCCTCACTAAATTTTGCACTTATAATATTAGGATTTTCATCCTTCTTCCAGAAGCATCGCTTGCGTTACTTCGGGTTCTATGGAACATTATAATATATCATCTAATCGAGCTAAAAGACTAGCTATATACATAAAGTAGCTATATATAAAATCTACTTCTATATCAGACGACGATCCTATTGGCGCAGTGGATATAGCAATGGTCTATTGCGCCGAAGGATGTGGGTTAGAAAGTGGTTTTCACAGAAAGTAGTAAATTACAATGTTCATCATTTTTTAAACTTGCCAACGTTTGTATAATAACAAACAAAGTCTTGTTAACAATAATAATTAATTACATTTTTAATACACAATTTGATAACCACTGTATTAGCAATGGACCAGATTTTTTTCTTTCCTGGTTAACCCATTATGAAAACGTTAGCGGAGTCAGCCAGTGATTTCCGTCGGCTTTGCGTTATGGTGTGATCAAATACTTTATTTTATTGGATTTCATTATTAAATAAATACTAATACGTCGACAAGTAGTAAATTATGATGTGATGAACATTGTAATTTTCTACTATCTGGGTGGTTATCTATCTATAGTATGTATGTATTTACAAAATGAGTAGTTTTAAGTATGTCTATCAGTTATCTAGTTTCTATAGTACAAGCTTTGCTTAGTTTGGGACTAGATGGTGTTGTGTTAAATGTTCAGGAATATTAATAATTTTCTAATCTGTGAATAGTATAGAATAGAAAATATTTTTATTCTTGTAAACTTTTTACAAAGTACTTATAAATAGAATTAATTTTTTTAGTCACCGGTTCGGAAACTCGCTTCTATCAAGAAGATATCGGCAAGAAACTCGACGGTTACTCTTTTAAAATATGTGGTTTTACAATCATTGGCCGCCTAGCAACTATGCCATAATATCTATACTAATATTATACAGCTGAACAGTTTGTTTGTTTGTTTGTTTGAACGCGCTAATCTCAGAAACTACTGGTCCGATTTGAAAAATTCTTTTAGTGTTAGATAGCCCATTTATCGAGGAAGGCTATAGGCTATATATCATCCCGATATTCCCACGGGAGCGAAGCCCTGGTGCGCAGCTAGTATAAAACATAAATATAATGTATGCATTAATCATATTTGTAGGATATTCATAAATCGGATTTCACTGTTTACAGCACAACGTATGTTTTGGGTAAATCCAATAGTTTTCCCTAAAGATAATGTTTTTTAGTAATTTTATACCTATGTGTCATCAGTCACATAGATATTAATTATAAATATTTTGTCATTTTTTATGTAAAAAATGTTAAAAAGATAATATAATGTTATAGGTTTTATAGAACTTTCAACCAATAATTGTTTAAAAGAAATACGGTTAGCAGTTTTTGCTAAATGTAATCTTGCGATTTATACAAATATTATGTAAGAACAAAGTTAATTATTTTGTTAGTAATTTAATTTGATTTTTGAACGTTTTTCACCACAGTATGTGTTTAGGTACATGTTCTGAATGTCCTGTAAATGAATAAAACTGTACACAAACACGTAAAAAATAATGAAAAGCGTCGGTAATGCTTTGTTAATTTAATATGATTTATTTATTGAACTTCATGTTTACGTGACGTATCAGCTGGCCGGTAACGCGGGTCAATGAACGAAACACGTTCTGAATGTCCCGTAAATGAATAAAACGCTAACACCTTATATTTATACCATTCAATTCATCCAAATCTGTCCAATAGTAAAAGTAAATAAAAAAAAGCAAGTAATATATCAACAGTTTATTTTACAAATTGTTATACATTAGAGGTTTTCATGTAGAAAATGTAGCAAAGTGGCTTCGTAATGTTTCGCCGCATGCATCGCTCTTAACGAGTGCCTCTCACCCGGGTACACCTGAAAATAAACATTATATATGTTATCTACATTTATATTCGAAATTTAGGTTAGATAAAAATTACTTATTAGTCTTGTAGGCTAGATTGTAATTAGCTTAAGGTACAATTTTTTACACTTAGAACCTTAATTAAAAAAATATATATACAGGGTGTCCCGTAATGAGTGAAGCACCTCTTGGGGGATGATAGCTGAGCTAATAATCTATCAAAAAAACCCAATATAGGTCATACGAAAATATCACTGTTTTTGAGATATTGGAGATTTTGTAGTTTTTTCAAAAATGTTGACCTCGCCCAATGTTTCATATTATTGTGGCCGTAATTCTTATGTGTTTTTCATAATTTTTTTACTAAGTTTTCTCTATGAGTTGCTTTCTTGGATATATGCATTAGATATTAATAGAAATATCAGACAACGGAAGAAAAAAATATTTATTTCAAATTTAGCATAGAGTAAAATTTTGAGGTCAGATTTGATAGTCTGTGGTTTAAAAAAATTGTACCACACTGAGACGTTCAGTGAACTTAAAAACTTCTGTATTTAATACCAATTTCAAAATAGTATGAAACTTATGGATTTTCCCTATAGCAAAAAAAATATTGCAATTTGAAATCAATTTGGAACCTATTTTAATGATATGTCCAGGATGATACTTAGTATGAAATGTTATTTTTTTACATGAAAAATAAAACTAAATGTTATTCGAACAATCATCGTCAGGTAATCTATGTATTGTTCGAAACCGGTTGTAAATTTAATAAAGTCTATAAATAAATGTGGAAATAGTGTAAAAAATAGTTTCAATTCTATTAAATATTATAAAATGCATTTCCATCAAGGAGTGACAATACAGTCTATCAAGTAAAATATACATACTTGTACTCGATGCGGCTTCCCAAGTCGAACCAGCTCTGAGAGCAACGCCGCGGTATGACAGAAGTGCACGTTCTCGTCCGCCAGCCCGTGGATTATTAGCAATCTACCCTCACTGAAAAAATTTAAAAGAAATGTCAATTTCTGTTTTAATTTTATGAAGCCCATCCTCACTTTTATTATTTTAAATAAAAATACAGTTGGTTAAATTATTTATTAAAGCTTGACTTTATTCACAATCTACCCTCGCTAAAATTAATTCATTTGAAATGAAAAAAGGGCCAAGTACAAATTACTAAAAAAATTATTTTTTAATTGTTAAATTATAAGCAAAATAATTTTTTAATTGTTAAATTGAAAACAATAAATTCATACTAACAATTAATATTTCTATACAAAATTATTATGACATTTCTGAATACAAAAATAAATAGAATTTAAGCTGATCTTAAACGGTTTGGAGAGGTGAGGAGGTTAGGAGATTTGAAGAAGGATTGAAGAAGAAGAAAATTCGTGATAGATTTAATTAGGGGTCGGGATATTTGAGGTCAGATAAGGATATTAGAAGCTATGTTGGGACATTTGAAGTTAGATGGGGATATTTGAAGATATGTTGGGAGATTTGAAGTTAGACGGGGATATTTGAAGATATGTTGGGAAATTTGAAGTTAGACGGGGATATTTGAAATTATGTTGGGAGATTTGAAGTTACACGGGGATATTTGAACTTATGTTGGGAGATTTGAGCTAGACGGGGATATTTGAAGTTAGACGGGGATATTTGAAGTTATGTTGGGAGATTTGAAGTTAGACGGGGATATTTAAAGGTATGTTAAGAGATTTGAAATATCAGGAGCTTGTTGGAAAAGAAAAACAAGAGATAGATCGCTATGGAGAACAGTTGGGAAGGCAAGACAATCACCAAACTTGTGTCTATTAACAGTTGATACAAATTTATATTATAAGTAATAAGAAAGAAAGAATAGTTTTATTTGTTCCATTACAAACCGTACCTTATGATAAAGATATTGAATAATAGGATTACAAGGTTCCAAACGTTAGCTTGTAATCCTATTACTACGTGCTGTACGGTACTGTAACCGTCACAAACTAGGGTATTACTCAGCATGTGCTGAAACTTTGCAGCGCTGATTTTCAGTAACTCCTAAATAATAAATTAGTAGTTCTAAGATGAAATGTAACATATAACATTGTAAGTGAAGGCTATTATTATAGGGGATGTGAAGCTGGATAGATTAAGTTTGAGAGGTTATAAGTAAGGCTCACCGATCTGGGAAGAATGGCGCATGCGCTATGACGCTAGCGCGGCTGTATGCGTGTTGCCGATCTGCTGGCGAACCCATGTACCTGAATAAGAAAAATAACCTTCACTTTAACAACAATAAAACAAAAATAAGATTATTAAATTGATACTATTTTTTAATCTTCACAAGTATATAATGAATGAATGATATAAGTAGGTTTATAAGTATATATGTATATGTGTATGTACATTCTTGTGTATCTATTGTTTTTATTCTCAAACTTTATGTACTTTGTTCTTTTGCGTAACTTCGTATAGAATACACGATTTGAGTGCAATAAGGAATTTTTCATTCATTCAAAGTTTAATGAAAATCATTGTAATTGTTTATTGTACAAAAACAATACTGTAATTTCAAGATTTTTACAAATTGAGTTTATCGGAAGTTAAAATATAGGAAAATTAATATAATTTTTTCGATTTTGAATTAAACATAGAAACTTTTATATGAACTCATTTTCTACTTTTATGAAAATTCTCTTCCAATTTTATAAAAACTGGGTGTTAATTATCTTATGTATGTATTTACAAAAAAGTAGTAAGTACAGTATGCCTATCAGTTATCTAGTTTCCTTAGTACAAGCTTTGTTTAGTTTTGGACTAGATTACGTTGCAATGTTTGTATGTTATTAAAGGCGTTGGATCGTGTAAACATATCACAATATTATGTCAGATACGATGACGTTTGTTTAGATTGACAAGTGACGTTTAAGAAAGACTACTCGTTCATTCCGCTTGTGTACCTGCTACCTGCTGAATATATCATCTGAGTTCTCATCCATCATTTATTTTTCGCCCTAAATCCCATCAAAAGGTATGTATGTGATGTATGTGTGAACTGCCTCGTTGGTCTACTGGTTGCATCTTTGACTACACATCGTGGGGTCCCGGGCTCGATACCCGGGTGGAGCCAAAAAAAAAAATGTTATTAGGATTTTTCTGACAAAGAAATCATAGTAACAGCCCTGAGTCTGTTCAGTTGGCGGTGTTGGAACACCCCCGTGCCTCGGAGAGCACGTGTCTTGTCGGTCCTGCGCCTGATCTCTCTCCGCGGGTGTCGATCTATGGGAGTAAAGGAATAGAGAGTGCCCTGTGTTCGCGCGTACACGCCAGCACTATAATATCTCCTGCGCAGCTGGCTAGTCTCTGTTGAGATTGGCCACCATGGCCGAAATCGGTCTGGGGAACTATTATTATTATGTGATTAACAAATAATGACACATACCGTTCAGTATAAGCAGTGTCGTACAACCGCCAGCTCGTAACGGGCGCTCCCGCGACACACACTTTGAACACGTGAGGCCGAGTCGCTAACCCTAGCAGAGATAAGTACCCACCTGTAAACACAAAATAAATAACGATTATCTAAATGGGCTATCTAACACTAAAAAAAAATAGAATCGGACCTGTAGTAGTTCCTGAGATTAGCGCGTTCAAACAAACTCTCCAACTTTATAATATTAGTAGTAGTAGTACATTTTTGTGTTTGTTTGAACGCGAGTACTTTCCTAATATTATAAAGAGGAAAATTTTGTTTGCTCAAAACTACTGGACCGATTTAAAATTTCTTTCACTATTCGAAAACTACTATCCACAAGTAACATAGGTTAAATTTTATAGGCTATATTAATAACATTATGCTACCGAAGCGATGCTGCGCAGATCAGCTATTAAATAAAATATTTCGTGGAAATAAGTGGGGGTAGAGATACATATTTTGAAACATTTATGAACACAACTGTCACCTCAGTCACCTGTGAACACGCTTGCTGTAATGTCCTGGAAACGTCGGGTTAAAAATAATGTATAAAAACGCGTTAAAACTTCTTAAAAAAGTTATTTTGTATAATGATTATCTTTTTGTAACATAGGATCCGGCTCGAAGGACCATCCACTTTGATTATATAAAAGTGTAGTAATAAAAAATTCTGTACCAAATATAGTAGTTCTGTAGATAGTTTTATATAGATATATTTAATTAGACGAACCAGAGACTTGCAAATGTCGATACATATTCTGGTTACTGGTGAATTTAATGAAACATATTTTATAAATTAATAAACATATCTCACCGTAGCTCCAGCCGTGTATAGCGACTCTTTCCATATCTATGCACCCGGTTTCTTTCGCCAGCCACTGTAGGACTTCCACCTGCGAAATTTTATTATTATATTGTCGTCAACATTTTATATTACGTTTAAATAAGTTCTGTATGTCATCTTTTATGCAAATGTCACTTGTTAGTAGTTATCAAAGTCCTATAAAAGAGTAGGCGCGTTCAGTATCTGCGCGCGTTGCTTTGATTGCGTGTAACGTGATGGTGACGTCACGACCAATCTACCCTCAGTTTGCTAATAGTCGTTATCTACTGTTAACTGACTAGTTCTATAATTGGCTTGGAGTGCTTGGAGCCTCAGCTCTATGCCCCCCTCCTAAATTCACTGCCCTGACCCTTGACTCACGATATAACTTCACTCTTTTTTCTCCTCTCTAAACCTAACTACCCTGCCCCTGCACCACTAACCTGATCATCTAGCTCCACCTGCCCCATCTTGTCTCTAATAGCCGCTTCCCACACGCAGCTTCGGTTGCTCGGAACCTCATCCCTAT
>LQNK01000787.1:41902-52879 GCA_001586405.1 Phoebis sennae | reverse complement strand
CAACCTCACTCTTCTCTTGCCCCACTCACCTGATCATCTAACTCCACCTGCCCCATCTTGCCCCGGATGGCCGCCTCCCACGCGCGGCCGCGGTGCTTGGAGCCTCGCGAGTCCACCGACACGACCGTGAAGCCTCGCGCGGCCAGCATGTGCATGCGCAGCTGACGAATGCCCTGGAATTGACAAGTTTTACTGAGGCCATGAGAACTATAGTAAATAAATATTCCTGGACATTTAACACAACGCCATCTAGTCCCAAACTAAGCGAAGCTTGTACTATGGACACTAGATAACATACGTATACATACTTTTTTGTAAATACATACATACTATAAATTAACACCCAGACAGCAGAAAATTACAATGATCATCACATAATAATTTACTAGTCGTGGGGATCGAACCCACGCCCTTCAGCGCAATAGACGTGTGTGGCAACGAGTTAGAATACATGTGTCGCTACCCTATTTCTACCCGTGGGCGTCGTAAGAGGCGACAGACGGTTATTCTGCTGGTTATCATCTTCAGAAGTAAAAGAGAGGAATCCGAGCATATCACCACTGGCACATTTATTTTGATTTTATTTGGCCTAAAAAAGTCCCAATTTAACCGTGGATTACGCATTTTTGGTGACAGTCTGCACCTCGGGGCCCCCGTACACGTGCAGCACGGTGGGGCTCCACTGACCTTGTAACTGTTGGTGACGGTCTGCACCTCGGGGCCCCCGTACACGTGCAGCACGGTGGGGCTCCACTGACCTTGTAACTGTTGGTGACGGTCTGCACCTCGGGGCCCCCGTACACGTGCAGCACGGTGGGGCGGGGCCCCGGGGCCCCACTGCGCCACAGCGTGCAGTAGGCGGTGGCGCCGCACGACAAGCGCGTGGAGTAGATCTGCGGCGCGGGCACGTCGATGCCGCTGAGTGTACGCTCTGAAAACGATTTTAATTTTAACATCACTTCATTCATTAAATAAAAATAAATAAGTATTCTGGGACATTTAACACAACGCCATCTAGTACAAATCTAAGCAATGCCAGTACTAGATAACTGATAGACAAACTTAAACACACTTTTTTTTGTAAATTAATACATACTATATACATATAGGCATATTTTATATGCTATATAAGGTGTTTCATAGCTAGCTAGGGTTTTATATTTTTACAGGACATTCAAAGCGTGTACCTAAACACGTAATAAATAATCAAATGAGTCGGCGAGGCTTTGTTAATTTAATATAATTTATTTATTGAAGGCTTGTTTGTCGCCGTTTTTTTCAACACACAATCTTTTATTTCGCTTTCTCCTACCAATATCCCGCTCTTGATCTCACTTTCCAATGATTTACGTTCTTTGCTCTCAACCTTTCTTAATCGTTCATTGGCCCGCGCTACCGGCCAGCTGATACGTCACGTAAATTTGAAAGTAAATAAATAAGACCCCCTTAGCTATAAAAAAAGAAAAAAAATAATATTAAATTAACAAAGCCTCGCCGACCCTTTTCATTATTTTTTAACCGACTTTCAAAAAAAAGGAGGAGGTTATCAATTCGACCGTTTTTTTTTATGTTACCGCATATCTCCGGCGTTTATGAACCGATTTGGAAAATTCTTTTTGCATTTAAAGAGTAGAGTTCCAGTGTGGTCCTATAATTGGTTCAAGTTTGATCATCCATGTGTAAGATATTCTAGGGAACTCCTCGAAAATCAACGAAATAAGCGCTGCGGTTAAGGTTTGATGTTTAAAATTTTTATTACGTGTTTAGGTTCATGTTCTGAATGTCCTGTAAAAATACGAACACTAGCTATGTAACACCTTATATATAACAGTGTGGGAGCGAAGCAAGGGGATCAGCTAGTAAGTTATACAATCATGACTGCCTCGTTGGTCTAGTGGTTCCATCTTTGACTACAGTTCGAGGGTCTCGGGTTCGAATCCCGGGTGGGCCAAAAAATGTTATTGGGATTTTTCTGACAACGAAATCTCAGTAAAAGCCCTGAGTCTGGAAATTGGCGGTGGTAGAACACCCCCGTGCCTCGGAGAGCACGTGTGTTGTCGGTCCTGCGCCTGATCTCTCTCCGCGAGTGTCCAACTGCCCCCTGAGGGTTATGAGAGTAAAGGAATAGAGAGTGCACCTGTGTTTGCGCACACACTTTGCACTATAATATCTCCCGCGCAGTTGGCTGATCTCTGTAGAGATTGGCCGAAATTCGGTTAGGAGGAACGTTCGTTATACAATCATAATCACCTTTAATAAGCAGAGAGACGTCGTTACATTCATCTCCGTCGCCCGCCCGCTCCCAACTGCCGTTGAACGGCCGCGCGTCTAAGCTATCTGTGGACAAATATTATTCTAATCATTTATTTTGCATAATTACACAAATTAATAATAATAATACAGTTTCAAAGTCAAAGTCGAAATGCTTATTTTCCAAATCGCCCTCATCGATCCATTTACATAATTAATATTTTTTTTATTTACTATTCGGAAGGCTCTTAACCTTTTGTTTTTCTTTGTTATTTTGTGTCGCTATCGAGTGTCCATGGCTCTGTACGTTTGCATGTCGTGTTTGTGTGTCCGTCTCACCTAACACAGGTCTCTCGACTAGCGCGCCGTACTGCACGAGCGCGATCCTTCCGTCCACGTGGCATATGCGGTACACCCTCGTTGTTGGCACGCTGCTGATGGACTAGTGGTTGCATATTTCACTACATAAGGAGTCTCGGGTTCGAATCCATAAAATATTGAATTTCTTTGAGAAAAATCTCGAAAACGTGCTGAGTCAGGAAGTTGGTCCTAAAGTTTAAGCTTACATCCAGTTAAAAATCTTAGGTTAACCGAATTAGGTAAGTTTAGTGTGTGTGTGTGCGTGTGCGTGCGTGCGTGTGTGTGTGTGTATGTATGTGTGTGTGTGTGTGTTGCATAACCTACAAATCATGGAGTCTCAGGTTCTAAAACACTTAAACCCGTCAGTCCTGTGTTTGTGACAAAAAGCACCCAATCTCCTGCACCGTTGGCTAGTCTCTGTCAAGTCTCACCTAACACGGGCCTCTCGACAAGCGTGCCATACTGTACGAGAGCGATCCTGCCGTCGACGTGGCTGACGCGGTACACCCTCGTTGTAGGCACGCTGCTTATGTTTGACGACGTTATAACCGCAACTGAACATTCCTGGAAATGAAGATATATGTTAAACCAGCGTCAGGCTTATGCTGAACTAGATCCTATTTATTTTTGTTTACAGAAAGATAAACAAAAATGAATAGGATCTAGTTCAGCATGTATATGTCGGAAACATTTTGTAATTTCATGTTTTAACAAGTTTTGAATGTAATCTTTCTATGCAAATGTCACTTGTCAGTTGTCAGCTGTCATCAAAGTCCTATAAAAGAGTGGGCGCGTTCAGTATCTGCGCGCATTGGTACCGATTGCGCGGTGCTCGAACGTCTTATTGACGTCACGACCCAACTACCCTCACTTTGCTAATAGTCGTTATGACTAGCTGTGATTTGTTGTTAACTGACTAGTTCTATAATTGGCCGGTTGTGTAGAATCACAGTACATTTCTATTACATTAGACATAATTATACAAAGCCCCTCTATTAGTTTCTTACATATATCCCCTCTCTCTATCTTCGTTTCCTCCCCAACGATTTTGCTCATCTTCGAATTCGACATTTTTTTGTGTTAACTATTGGCCTATGAAAGTTTATCAAAATATCAAAATTGTGTGTGTGTGTGTATGTGTGTGTCCGTTTCATCTAAGTATTATACTTACATCATCCATGTCTACGGTATGCGAATATCCCAAAGCCGTCAACAAAGTGGGAGGTCCCGGGGGATTCAGAGGTGCTGCGTACAGGTGTCTCTCTAGCGGCGTCTCACGGAGCCCCACGAAATAGACCAGACCTCGGGCTTCGTCCACCTGAGAAAAATATATAAATAAATAAATATTCCTGGACATTTAACACAACGCCATCTAGTCCCAAACTAAGCAAAGCTTGTACTGTGGAAACTAGATAACTTATAGACATACTTAAGCATACTTTTTTTTGTAAATACATACATACTATAGATAAATTACCAACTAAAAAAAAACTTTTAAGTTACAAAAAACATTAAAGTTGCAAAGGATTGTGGTTGATTTATGTTTTAAAAATGAATATAACTGAAGTAAAGTCATACAGTGAAAATAAACGCCATTTTTTCTTGTTTTGTGGAATGAAAACAATAAAAGATTTGAACTTGGGAATTGTGGTTGATTTAAAAAAAAACAATAGAATTGAAATATCAATAAAAATTATACAATACATTTATAAAACGTAGTACACACTCATATGTTACATTTTATTTTGTATCCCACTTCTGTGTTGAAGTAATACATTTTACATCTCAAAACAAAAGTGGAAGACGTATCATAAAAAAATAATTAATACGTATAATCAATAAAATTTTGAATAATCAATTTCTTCAACGCACTAAAATTAAAAAAAAATAATTTAAAAAAATAGTTTTTTTTATCCAAATTTGATATAACCTCTCAAACACCGAGACTACTATATGCATCTACTTTGTACTACGACTGTGAGTTAAGTTAATAATTCAAATTCAAATTGTTTTATTTGCATAAAAACATGGTAGGTACATAATATAATTGTGCACAATAGTGTTATAAACACATTTGAATCACACGTTTTGTCATCACTGGGATAACACGCAAAAAGAATAGGAGATACAATTTATTATTAAATTACTACGACGACCCGATTGGCGCAGTGGTTCAGCAACGTTCTATTGCGCCGGAGGGTGTGGGTTCGATTCCCACGAGCAGAAAATTATGATGTGATGAACATTGTAATTTTCTACTGTCTGGGCGCCAATTTATCTATAGTATGAATGTATTTACAAAAAAAAGTATGTTTAAGTATGTCTATCAGTTATCTAGTTCCCATAGTACAAGCTTTGCTTAGCTTGGGACTAGATAGCGTTGTGTTAAATGTCCAGGAATATTTATTTATTTATTTTATTTACTAGATTGAATTATACTTAAACCAAATTGAATCATCACTTTCATTAAAAATAATAAGAATAATTACAATTATTAAATTATAAGATTCAGTTACATTAAACAGAATTCAATTCTGAACTCTTATTTCGGTTCTGGCAGAATTATCAGCGTCGCGGCTACGTCGCCCCGACATATGCTGAGCCCGAACCCTATCTGTGCGCAGTACACATCATTAATATCACCAATCTGTTCTGTATATGTGTATTGTCATCAATGTTTCTTTGTGGTGTTGTTTTCTTTTTGTGTATTATGCAAGGATTAAATGTTTTATCTATCTATCTATCAACTAGCCGCGCCCCGCGGTTTCACCCGCGTAACGTCCGATCCCGTGGCAACTCCGGGATTAAAAGTAGCCTATATGTTATTCTGAACCCTTACCTGTATGTATACCAAGTTTCATCATAATTGGTGCAGTAGTTTTTGCGTGAAAGAGTAACAAACATCCATACATCCATACTTACAAACTTTCGCCTTTATAATAGTAGTAGGATTAATACAATGTCATTAAAATAATAGCATTATTAATAAGAATAATAACTCTCTCACCCAAATCTTCCGTCCCATCACCTCCCACTCTCCGGACGTGAGCGCCTCCTTGCATGTAACGTTCGGTCCGGACGCGTTCGATTCGTCCTCCGATAGCATGCCTTCCACCGCTGCAAATAATTTTTATTAATTGGATTAGTGAAAGTGGTGAAAATAGTGAAGTTGATGGAAATAGAAAAAAATTAATGGTGAAAGCATGAAAATAGCTTAACTAATGGATATGCAAGACTAAAAAGGGCACTTATGTTATTATGTGAGTTTATATTATGAAAAATTCTACAATTAATTTCGATAATTCTGCTATTGGACGACTTTGTATAGAGAATTGTAAATTGGCCACTAAATTCATATACTAAGACTTTTGGATCTGCTATTCAAGAATCAAGTGAACCTATTATACCCACTAGCTTGTGGTTACACAGTATATTCACATCAATACAGATGCAAAAATGCCCAGTTTCTTCACTAACCCATAAAAACCTTAGTGTAGAATTAGTGAAAGTAGTGAAACTATGATACTCACTAGTAGCGGGCGGTGTCACAGCACACTCGTACCGATACAGATGCAAATGCCCAGTTTCTTCACTAGCCCATATAAAACTCAGTGTGGAATTAGTGAAACTAGTGAAAGTAGTGAAACTATGATACTCACTAGTAGCAGGCGGTGTCACAGCACACTCGTACCGATACAGATGCAAGTGGCCAGTTTCTTCACTAGCCCATATAAAACTCAGTGTGGAATTAGTGGAACTGGTGGAAGTGAGAGGGTACAGTATATCGTGGACGTTTATCCAAGCATCGGGGGCTGTTTCACGAATTAGCACTTGAATTTGCTGCGAACAAATAAAATAATTAAATTGAATAAGTTTCAGATTTTAAAATCTATAGGATTTATTAATTATTCATTTTGTAACATTCTTTGACTTACAGTACAAAAATATACCACCACATACAAATACAATAATAACAAAAGTTGAGTTAAGAATAGCGTATAACTAGCGACGAACGGTAATAGTTTTATATATTAAATAGATCCACCTTGGATTAAGGGTTTTTATACATGAAAAAATAACAGAACTTTAAAAGCAAATCAATATTAACTGTTGTTGTTAAAAAATGTTTTTTAAATTATTTTTAAAATGTTTGTTAAATTTTTTAGAGGTGTTATTGGGAAACCGTACCAACTATATTAAAATAAAAAAATATGTAAAATATTTAGTATCAGGGAGATTCAACTAAGCCTGAACTAAATTTAAATATAATTAAATGCAATTAACAACCAATAAATCAACGGAATTATTAGAATTGATAATAAAATTTAAAAACAAATCAACTGAATTTAAGGATAGAGAAAAAATTGAAGATTGAATTATTTAAAATTATATGAAGCAACTGAACTCCAGTACAATTTTACAAATTATTTCAAATATGTTTTTAAATTTCATTCACTCACCGATTTCCCCCCCACTTCTTCCTGCCCCCCCTCCACTGGTGTCGGAGCGAGCGCGTACCCGACACGCACCGAGAACTCACTGAGAGGTATCAGAGCCAGCTCTAATCTCTGCTGCTTGCGGTCCACGAGTTGTACCCACACGCTGGAGAGAAGAGAAAGAGTTAGTGTAAAAAAGAGTGTAAGAGAATGAGTTCAAGAGTAAAAAAAGAGTGTATGGGAAAGAGTTTAAGTGTAAAAGAAGGAAGACTGTAAGAGATAGAGTTTGTGTGTTAATAAAGAGAGTGTAAGAGAAAGAGTTTGTGTGTTAATAAAGAGAGTGTAAGAGAAATAGTTTAAGTGTAAAAGAAGGAAGACTGTAAGAGAAAGAGTTCAAGTGTAAAAAGAGAGTTTATGATAAAGATTTTAAGTGTAAAAAAGAGTGTTTGAGAAAGATTTTAATTATAAAAGAAGGAAGACTGTAAGAGAAAGATTTATGTGTGTTAAAAAAGAGTGTGTAAGAGAAAGAGTTTAAGTGTAAAAAAGAGTGTTTGAGAAAGATTTTAATTGTAAAAGAAGGAAGACTGTAAGAGAAAGATTTATGTGTGTTAAAAAAGAGAGTGTAAGAGAAAGAGTTTAAGTGTAAAACAAAGAAGTAGTGTAAGAGAAAGAGTTTTAGTGTAAACAAAGAACTAGTGTAAGAGAAAGAGTTAAAGTGTAAAAAAAAAACAAAATGATGTTGGACTTTAAGAAGAGAAAAAGATTTCGTGCGAAAAAAAAACGAGTAAACATACACAGACACATAATAAATATGACCTTTAGAAATCTTTAGACATACCATTTTATCATACTGTAGATATTAGATTGTAATTACAACCATAAAGTACAGAATATTTGCTCATTACCACAGATAACAACAGTACTAAAGGTCAGTTAAAAAACAGACAAAATTAAAAAATTTAAATTTGTCATCACGATCCAAAAAAAATCTAACTTAATAATAATAATATAATAAAAAAATATTTATTTAAGGTAGAGACCCATTATACATACACTATTTCTTAAACATAAAATTAAGACATTTAAAATTATATAAAATAGTTTAAAAAACCACAATATCATATAGATAGAGAAAAAGAGAGATTTGTACGTACAACCATTAACAAAAGTCCAGTAAAACTCAAGCTTAATAATAACTTATACGTACCTTAAATAAGAGTAAGAGAGAGTAAGAGTAAGAGTGAGAGAGAGTGTGAGAGAGAGAGAGAGTATACTCACAATTGTCCACAAGGCGTCCACCCCACCCTGGCCAAGTATTCGAACCACGGGAAGGTCTCCTTCAAAGGATGTTTCATTTCATACCACCGGATGTCTGTCACTTCCATATTGTCGTTTTGCGATGCTGTAACGTGTAATATTATAACTATCAATTGCTTTTTATTAACAGCAATAAAGCTGAAGAGTTTGTTTGTTTGTTTGAACGCGATAATCTCAGGAACTACTAGTCCGATTCGAAAAATTATTTTAGTGTTAGATAGCCCATTTATCGAGGAATGCTATAGGCTATATATCATCCCGATATTCCCACGGGAGCGAAGCCCTGGTGCGCAGCTAGTTAACAATATACTAATTATAGTATAGTGTAACATATTTTAGATAAGTTATGAGTAAATGTTTGGCGAAGTGTAGAAAAGGTGCTAATTGTTTATGAAACATGTGATTGTTTTTTCTTTGAATAAAATTATTTCTTATTATAATATATTGCAAAAATTTCAAACAATTTATCAAATTAAATACCATAAAAAACTTCAAAGACACTCACATAAATTATCGGCATTTCCCTCGTTGTAATAATCCAGTACTGTAGTGGGGGAGGCTTTCTGCAGCTTGAACGTCACCAATTTCAGCACAGACTTCGCGTTCGGTGTGCCGGCGCGAGGAAATCTATAAAATAAAAAAAAAACTTTAATTATATAAGGTGTTAAATAGCTTGTATGTATTTCATTTGATTACAGGACATTCAGAACATGTACCTAAACGAGCTTTGTTAATCTTCTTATATATAAAAATTAATCGCAAAGTGTGTTGGTAAGCGCATAACTCAACAACGACTGGACCAATTTGGACAATTCTTTCTTTTAAATGTTCGTTGAAGTTCAAGCTTGGTTTTTACGGTGAGAAAAATTCGAATTGCCGGGTCCACGCGAGCGAAGCTGCGGGCGGAAAGCAATTTTAATATAATTTTATTACCACCTGCTTCAAACCATTTTATTATATTTTTGCCTAAGGGGTCGCCTGGAAGAAATCGCTATACAGCGATAAGGCTGCCCCTTTATATAGACTGTTTTTTTTCTACCATTTTCTTTCTTATTGTGGTGTGTATAAAAGAAGTGTTAAATAAATAAATTTATACAAAAGTTAACTCAATTTATTAAAATGTTTACTTAAAAATCATATACACTGTAATTTAGACAAAAATGTAAACTTATTTTCCATGAATATTATTTATTCATATTATCTCAGGAATTACTGGTCCGATTCGAAAATTTATTTTAGTGTTAGATAGCCCATTTATCGAGGAAGGCTATAGGCTATATATCATCCCGATATTCCCACGGGAGCAAAGCCCTGGGGCGTAGCTAGTTATAAGATAAAATGAAACTCATTATAAGTGAACGAATAGTTCTTATGAATCAATAGTCTTTAAACCTATAAATAAATAAATAATTCATGAACAAATGAATGAATGAATAAATTAAGGAATGTATGTATGAATAAATGAATGAATGAATGTATGTATGAATAAATGAATGTATGAATGAATAAATGTATGTATGAATAAATGAATGAATGAATAAATGAATAAATGAATAAATACCTGAACTCCTCCACCTCCCCGCTGCTGCTGTTGGATGAAGGGAAACTGAATATCTTCACCTCACTCTCGTCCACTTCTTCATACGCTATCCGAAATACATCATCTGAAAGACGATAATTAAATGAATGAATTAATGAATAAATAAATAAATAAAAAATAATACATAAATAAATAAATAATGTAAAAATATATCACTACATAGTATAAAACATAGTCGCTTTTTCTGTCCCTATGTCCCTTTGTATGTATTAAAACTACGCAACAACAATAAATGTAATATTTTCTTTCTTTCTTTCTTAAAAATCAGAAAGAAAATATATTTATTTGGCATACAAAATAACAAATTAAATTTTTGAGTTTTCTAATGTGATGTCGTTAATTATATTTTTTTTAAGCTTACTTTACAAACGCAGGCTGAATCCTACGAGATTTATCAAAATAATATACTAATTTTTATATACAGAGTTCACAGTTTTTCTGTAGCGTATATGTAAGTTTTTGCCAAAAAAAAATTATATTTTTTGTTATAAGAACAATATAAATACATAATTTGTTGAAAATTTCAACTGTCTTATTATATCTTCACGAGATACAACTTGGTGATATGGAACCGACATACAGATAGACAACAAACCATTCTACCTTTAGTTATAAAAAAAAACCATGACCCCATATTTTTCTCAAACATCTTGTATTTAATTTTTTTTTTAAATTTAACCTTAATTAACCATTACATTTTGAATAAAAACATTTTAAATTTAGGAAAAAATAATTGTGAAATAAAATTATTAAGCATATAATTATGTCTTCATACGCTAAATAATATTATAATACTAGCTTTTGCCCGCGGCTTCGCACGCGTAGACTACAAAATTAACATAGTTGTTATAAAATTGATATTATGACTTTAATTATAAGTATTTTAATTACACGCTCGTCTGTATAATTTTAAAATTCAATCGGAACCAATATTTTATATCAATGTTTTCTAAAAACTTAACAGTAACTTACATAGTCTCTAGGTCAGACAATTTCTAGGAAAGTATGTTCACA
>LQNK01000787.1:0-39727 GCA_001586405.1 Phoebis sennae | reverse complement strand
TTTTTATATACAGAGTTCACAGTTTTTCTGTAGCGTATATGTAAGTTTTTGCCAAAAAAAAATTATATTTTTTGTTATAAGAACAATATAAATACATAATTTGTTGAAAATTTCAACTGTTTTATTATATCTTCACGAGATACAACTTGGTGATATGGAACCGACATACAGATAGACAACAAACAATTCTACCCTTTAGTTATATAAAAAAAAACCATGACCCCATTATTTTCTCAACTATCTTGTATTTAATTTTTTTTTTCTCAAATTTAACCTTAATTAACCATTACATTTTGACCGACTAAAAACATTTTAAATTTGGTAAAAAAAATTGTGAAATAAAATTATTAAGCATATAATTATGACGTCATACGCTAAATCACTACATAGTATAAAACAAAGTCGCTTTTTCTGTCATGTGTCATGTTGTATGTCCCTATGAACGCTCAAATCTTTAAAACTACGCAACGGATTTTGATGCGGTTTTTTTTAATAGATAGAGTAACTCATGAGGAAGGTTTTTATGTATAATATCATCCATTAAACCCGTGCGAAGCCGGGGCGGGTCGCTAGTAATATTATAAAATAGAGGTGCGCTACCTCAATTTTATTTATTTATTTTTATTAACTAATTTTTAGAATAAAAGGCTATATTATATAACTATCTGATCTCTCTAGTTTCACCCGCGTATATATCCCGTTCCCGTAGGATATTTGGGATAAAAACTATCCTATATCATTCCTGGGGTTTCAAAGAATCTCTGTACAAAATTTCATCCAAATCGGTCCTGTAATTTCGGAGTCCTATTCAATACAAACAAACAGACAAATCTTTCCTCTTTATCAGCATAGATTATATTTGTCAATTTGTTTTTTTTTTAATTATTATATAGTACCTATTTCACTATTTTATTTTTAACATTCTATTTTCAAATAGAGTTATTTTTACTTACTATTTAAAAAAATATAGAAACTGACCTCTGAGACACAGCTTTCACTAGTTCGGAGGTCAGGGTCTATATCTGAATATGTGAATGTATTTTGGTGTGCAAATAAAGATAATAATACTAATATTATAAAGCTGAAGAGTTTGTTTGTTTGAACGCGCTAATCTCAGGAACTACTGAGCCGATTTGAAAAATTGTTTTAGTGTTAGATAGCCCATTTATCGAGGAAGGCTATAGGCTATATATCAGCCCGATATTCCCAAGGAAGCGAAGCCTTAGGGCGCAGCTAGTTAATTATAATTAAGATTCAAAATCATACCATCGCATTTCGGCTGCCACCAAAACCCGGTGTATCTTGAGAATTCTTCCTGAGTGACGTAACAGGGCACTCCAGCTTGTAACGGATCGTCAGCCAACCTATAAAGAATATTATTCAATAAATAATAATAATAAATATTCCTGGACATTTAACACAACGCCATCTAGTCCCAAACTAAGCGAAGCTTGTACTATGGAAACTAGATAACGGATAGACATACTTAAACATACTTTTTTTTGTAAATACATACATATTATAGCTACAATAACAATGTTCATCACATCCTAATTTTCCGCTTGTGGGGATCGAACCCGCACCCCCCGGCGCAATAGACTATTGCTGTATCCAGTGCGCCAAAGAGGTCGAATGTCCATTTTTAGAATTGGGGAGTAATCCATTTTTTTATATTATGCATTATCGGCACATAAGTTTTTATTGCATTTATGGTATTGTGGTTTAAAATAATATATTTAAGGATGTACAGGACTTATTCAGGAAAATAATGACTTATCCTACTACTATTATAAAGGCGAAAGTTTGTAAGTATGGATGTATGGATGTTTGTTACTCTTTCACGCAAAAACTACTGCAACGATTATGATGAAACTTGGTATACATACAGGTAAGGGTTCAGAATAACATATAGGCTACTTTTAATCCCGGAGTTGTCACGGGATCAGACGTTACGCGGGTGAAACCGCGGGGCGCGGCTAGTTATAATAATAAATGGAAAAATATTATGTACATTGCTGACTTTGTTACACTAAGCTGGACATTGTGGTTTTTGAATCTAATAAACTCCTTTGTTTTATAAAGAGAAATATTTTTTTTAGTTAATTCTTTTGAAAGGATTTTAATACGTTTCGAGTGCTCGAAATGCCGGATTAATAATAATGCATAATAAACCGCATTTAGAATCCTTTAAAAAGTATTTTAATTAACTCTTTATTTTCAAAACTTTATGTACCTGTCAATAGAATTCAGATAGTTTTGCTGAAAATCAATTTTATGAATAGAGAAAAAAATCACTGTTCCTGTTAAGAACATAGGTCAATATGAAAAATAATTTACCTTTAAAACAGCACTATCTTCCCATTTCTAATAAATTCTATATATATCATATATCTCATAAATTTGACAGCCCAATCTTTAGTTATAATTATAATATTTAGAATAAGATGACCTTTTCTGTGTTGTATTAATTTAATAATAGTTGTAATATGTTTGACTTACGGCCGTTTTCAATATTCTATCTATCCCTTGATTAGCTTATTAACGTCAGACAAATCTATCTATTTGCACTTAATTTGATTTCAATATCCTATCATACAACATAACAATCTATCCATAATCATTGGTACATTATTGAAAACGGCCGTTAAGAATCAGCTGACATCTAGATTCTAATGTATATTATATTTAAATATGGATTATTGTTATCTGAATTAAATAAATAAATAAATAAAATAAAAATATAAATTTAGACATAGGCTGTAAATAACATATTGAATGACTAGCTTTCCGCCCGCGGCTTCGCACGCGTGGGCTACTAATTTCTGTTTTTTTAGAGGCGCACAACAAAAGTTTAAAAAAATTAAGGTTGCAGGACCGCTCATATATGCGCATGTCTATAGTGTTTCTTATAATTTTCTATGGAAATAGGTTTCACCAAAATCTCACAGTGCGCGCGCCTCTTCAAAATACAGAAAATTGGAGCCCACGCGAGCGAAGCCGCGGGCGGAGAGTTAGTTATTTTTTGAAGGTTTTTGAGAATTTATGTAGTGTTTTTACCGTATCTATAAGTTAAGAGTATAAAAAGACATGACCGCAAGTCAACCAAAAGCTCACATTGTCACGTGGTGACATGACATTTTCACGACTTTAGAAGCGTATATCTCAAAAATAATATAATTTAGCAAAAAACGCATTTAGAAACCTCTATTTCATTTTTAAAGACCTCTATGTAGCCTATAAGTTGCACCTAATATTGGTCTATCAGCATGTGAAATTTTATCAAAAACTGCCCAGTGGTTATTACGTGATTGACGAACATACAAACAGATAAACAGACAAACAGACAAACAGACAAACAGATAAACAGACAAACAGACAAACAGAAAAAAAAAATTCTAACCATGGTTTTGGTATCTATAGAACATACATGTTGCATACCAATTACCCTTTTTGAAAAATATTAAATGTACAGAAATGGTTCGGTTACTGTTTTATTATAGGTATAGATTAATATATTTGACTTAAGGATCAGCTGACATCTAAATTCTAATGTATATTATATTAAAATATGGATTATTGTTATCTGAATTAAATAAATAAATAAATAAAATAAAAATATAAATTTAGACATAGGCTGTAAATAACATATTTTATGACTAGCCGCGCCCCGCGGTTTCACCCGCGTAACGTCTGATCCCGTGGCAACTCCGGGATTAAAAGTAGCCTATATGTTATTCTGAACCCTTACCTGTATGTATACCAAGTTTCATCATAATCGGTGCAGTAGTTTTTGCGTGAAAGAGTAACAAACATCCATACATCCATACTTACAAACTTTCGCCTTTATAATATTTATTTATTTATTGTATTTAATACTTTTTTTATACACACCACATTAAATATATGAAAAAAACAGTAAAATAATAAGGTTTATATAAAAAGGCGGCCTTGTCGCTGAATAGCGATTTCTTCCAGGCGACCCCTTAGGCAAAGGATAGAATTAACAAAATGGTTTGAGGCAGGTGGCAATAACATTCAGTGCATTAAAAAGAAAAAATGTATATATTTTACACTGTGGTTACATGTTAATTAAATAGACTTAATATTTATACAACTAATATTGATTGTAATTATTATTTCCATGAATAAATTTAAGAAATGTGTTAATATGATTAATTTTGTAATGTTTTGCTATTTTATTGTGTTTAAGTATGTAACTTTAGTAATTAAAATGTATTAAATTATAATTTTAAATGTTTATCAATGTTTGGAAGAAACTTGCTCTCACGTCACAGGGAATCCTAGTGTGAGAGCAAGTGAACCTGTAATAAATATTCTCTTAAGTCTTATGATGAAATAAATTTTATTCTTATTCTTTTTATTCTTATATAAATATACACATATATTCACAGACATATATATAAATATACAAAAATACATATACATATAACACAGACAAATATTATGTTGTACATATTATAAATATATAGCATATATAAATAAAAATTCGTATAAATTTAGTAGTAGGATAGAACTTACCGTTCATCCCTCCCCTTGCACGCATATGTCAGTCTGGCCGGTCGTCTCAGACAGTCCCCGGCTAGCCAGATATCTCCCCTGGCCGCGTGCGCCACGAGCCTGGGGGCGGAGGGACACATCGCCGGCGTGAGGGGCGCTCCGCCCCCGGAGGTTAGCGAGCGGGGGACGAGGGGCGGGGACTGGAATACAATATTATATGAAAAAATAAATTAACTTAAAAAATATATAATATATATATATATATTTTTTTTAATAATCATAATGAAGGTGGTAAAAATTGAAGCTGCAAGAAAAAAAACATGCATTTTCTTGCTAGAAAATTTATGTAAAATTTATGAAATTGTATGATGATGTTTCCTCAAGTTACAATTTAAAATACTACTAAACTACTAAATGATAATTATCAAAGGCCCGGTACAATGAGCTTAATAACATCTCCAGTATTTTCTAAAATTAAAATTATTTGTAATTTTAAACACTATACAGGGTGTCCCGTAATGAGTGAAGCATTTCTTGGGGGATGATAGCTGAGCTAATAATCTATTAAAAAAACCCAATATAGGTCATACGAAAATATCACTGTTTTTGAGATATTGAGGATTTTGTAGTTTTTTCAAAAATGTTGACCTCGCCCAATGTTTTATATTACTGTGGCCGTAATTCTTATTTGTTTGTTATAATTTTTTTGCTAAGTTTTCTTGATGAGTTGCTTTCTTGGATACATGCATTGGATATTAATAGAAATATCAGAGAACGTAAGAAAAAAAATATTTATTTCAAATTTAGTATAGAGTAAAATTTTGAGGTCAGATGTGATAGTCTGTGGTTTAAAAAAAATTTACTACACTGAGACGGTCAGTGAACTTAAAAACTTCTGTATTTCATACCGATTTCAAAATGGTATAAAACTTATGGATTTTCCCTATAGCAAAAAAAATATTGCAATTTGAAATCAATTTGGGACCTATTTTAATGATACGTCCAGGATGATACTAAGTATAAAATGTTATTTTTTTCCATGAAAAATAAAATTAAATGTTATTATTGGTCAATATTAATAAGAATTCATAAGTTGTTGTTGTCCAGACATATCATTAAAATAGGTCCCAAATTGATTTCAAATTGCAATATTTTTTTTGCTATAGGGAAAAACCATAACTTTTATACCATTTTGAAATTGTTATTAAATACAGAAGTTTTTAAGTTCACTGACTGTCTCAGTGTAATACATTTTTTTTAAACCACAGACTATCAAATCTGACCTCAAAATTTTACTCTATACTAAATTTGAAATAAATATTTTTTTCTTCCGTTGTCTGATATTTCTATTAATATCTAATGCATGTATCCAAGAAAGCAACTCATAAAGAAAACTTAGAAAAAAAAAATATGAAAAATAAGTAAGAATTACGGCCACAGTAATATAAAACAGTAAAATTTTTGAAAAAACTACAAAATCCTCAATATCTCAAAAACAGTGATATTTTTATATGACCTATATTGGTTTTTTTTGATAGATTATTAACTCAGCTATCATCCCTCAAAAGATGCTTCACCCATTACGGGACACCCTGTATAAGGTGTTCAATAGCTAGCGGTTCATTTGTTTACAGGACATTCAGAACATGAACCTAAACACTTTAAAAAATAATGAAAAGGGTCGGCGAGGCTTTGTTAATTTAATATGATTTATTTATTTAATGTTTTTTTGCCGCCTTTTGTTTTAACCAATATCTTTTATCTTGCTTTCTTCTACCAATATCCCGCTTTTGATCTCGCTTTCCAATTTTTTGCATTCTTTGCTCTCAACCTTTCTCAATCGTTCATTGCCGGCCAGCTGATACGTCACGTAAACATTAAGTTCAATAAATAAATCTTTTCATTATTTTTTACATGTTTAGGTACATGTTCTGAATGTCCTGTAAACAAATGAAACTCTAGCTATGTAACACCCTGTATAATAAAACTTATGCTTACTTTACTAATTTACTTACTACTAAATGCAGTACAATTTAATGGAAACATTCATAGTGTGTGTTTAGTTTATATAACTTTAAACTCATACCTATTTGTAATTTGAAACTATATAATAAAACTTTTGCATACTTTACTTACTAAATTCAGTACAACTTGTCGGAAACTTGTGTTTAGTTTAAAACGTTAAGCCCCTCATAAAAGACCACGAGAAGCCAACCTATCTAAAACCCATATCCTAAGAAATTACCTTAATTTTACAGGTTACGCCAAATATGACGTAAGACAAATTTCAATCGAAAATTCATGATTGAAGTAACATAAAAATAAATTTTAACAAATAGACCAAAGTAACGGGTGGAGGGGTTAAATTTTCTACTCCGAAATTTTCTTAACGTGAGTTAGTAGTTTACTTCCTACTCAGAATGTAAATTTTCGTTGACAGAGGTTGAGTGAAGTCGAGGAATGCTCAAGATACGTATTACGGCCGTTCAATAATGTATCAAAGATTATGGATAGATTGTAATCTCAGATTTAATGGCATTTGATTGTCAAAAGTCATAGCAAAGGCTATCCGTCGACAGCATATTGAAAGCAAAGTAAGTACAAATAGATAGATTTGCCTGACTTTAGTAAGCAAAAGAAGGGATAGATAGAATATTGAAAACGGCCGTTAGAATAAGGGTGTCAGAGTTTAAACTATGAAACATACAAATTCAGAGTTTAAGCTATGAAACATACATTTTTTTTTAAAAACAGATTTTTTTAATTTTTTTTTTAAGAGATAGTTAAGATAAGTTATAAGATGATACATTAAATAGGTTTACTTGCTCCCACACTAGGATTCCCTGTGTCGTGGGAGCAAAAATTACCTGTCCACCGGTCTCTTCAGCAACAAACAACGACGACGCACAAGGGAACAGCACCCTGCCACTACTATGCAGTTCATACGACGCTATCCCCCAAGCGGCTACGCGCTGTCGCTCCCACAGTAGTTGCTCTTCACGAGACCACTTGCCGGAGGAGACGTCGAGAGCTATGTTGGACTCGATAAGCGGCTTCCAATCTAATCTGAAATGTTGAAAACTATGGTAGGAAATGGAGGTAAAGTTGTGCATCTATATATAAAAGTTATAGGTAATTGATATGGATATAGTGACCTATCAACGCACAGCCCAAACCGCTGGACGGAAAAGGCTGAAATTTAATGTTATGACGGTTCAGACCTCAAGAGTAATGGAAAGAAAAGCATATTTTGATACACACAATAACAGATTATACTAGAAAGAACATCACAAATAACAAACAATAGGAATATAATAGTAATGGTGGAGGTTGTGTTATGGCGTTTTGTTCTATCCAACATAATAGCTTGGATATTGTATGGATGAAATTGTGGGCACAGCTAAAATTATTTTAAGAAACTACCTGTGCTCTGCAGTTTTACCTGCATATATCTGTTTCAAAATCCTTTCTCATAACTTTTTTGGCTGATTTTTTACACCTTGTGTCAGAAAACCCGAAATATCTTAAGGAACCCTATTTTTCCAAAATAAAACATAGCCTATGTTACTTATGGATAATATACCTTTCAAATGGTGAAAGGATTTTAAAAACCAGTCTAGTAGTGTTTGAGCCAATTTATTACAAACAAACAAAAGCTTTAATTTTTATAATATTAGTGTAGATTAATATAATATAATAATAATTTAGGAGAAATGATATGTGGATGCATAATAGTTTGTCTAAATTGCCCAATAGATTTCTTCATGAATATTATCATCATTATTAGAAAGATCATATCTATCTATATTTTCAAAGATTATGTCATAAAATTTTAATAGACAATTTTAAAAATCATTTACTTTATAAAAGAATGAAATTTCCAAAAACAAAAATAGCTTTGTCATCCCACAGCAATAAAGTAGGTCAAATTTTGTTAGCTAGATTTAATTACAGTCTTTCTAAATAAAGTCTTTTAAAAATAATATCTCTAGAGTGTGACATATATTTGTAATATTTGTCAATTCTTATAAAATTATAATCATCTAGCTGTGCTGTGTGGTTTCACCAGCTTATAATTTGTTTTTTGGTATTTCTGGGATAAAAAGTATTCAATGTCCTCCCGCATATATCTGTTTTTCCCTTTTCCGTGGGTTTCAATAAAAATGCCTAAGTCTCATCTACCTAAAATTGTTATGTATAAGAAATATTTTTTTTGTGTCAAACTTAAGACTAAATAAATTATTCTGCAATGCTATCTAATTCTTTTCCAGTTTGATTCCAACTAATAGAAATAATTTATATATATTGTTATATTTTCATTGAACAAAAACTTCAATTTAAATGTCATTGAGGGCACAAAAATTCAGCTATTTACTGAAGGTCGAATTTGCTTAAACTATTAATTCAAGGATTTTTTTTCAAGCAAATAAAAATACTTTGACCAAAGAGTCCACATACCTTGCATTGCTGGGCTGCAAAGTTGGTATAACATCTGTATACAACAACGTGATCTCCCAGCCGTTCTGCGGAGTCCTCAAAAAGTACACCCTAGTCTTGCCGTTACTCAGTTTTCTAAAAGATATAGCCATTGGCACCATCGTCGATAATGAAGAAAGTTCCTTCCGCAAATCATGAACAGCCTGCCTCACTTCCGCCCAACTGTACTTTTTCGGGGGCTCCCGATCATATTCCCCTGCCGCAGCACCATCCCCTGCTTCCCTAACTTCCATTTTTAAGAATTCCATACAAAATAATTGAAAAATCTATTCAAAATTCATGACTATGTTACAATACAAAACAAAGCACGGCGCCTTTCGTTTTTCTCTAGTGAAGCTTGCTAAATAAATTTTACTTATTCATTGCTAAATGTATAATTTTGTTCGCATTGTTTTATTTAATTATTTTTTATGTATATTTGCCTAAACCGAGCCAACACACTGATTTTTGACTTTTCTTTACCAAATGCTACAGAATAAAAATAAAGGAGTTGAAATATCTGTTAATACAGATAATACGCTCAGCTGTCAAACACAGCTGATGTGCCTTTATTTAATCTGTATTGCAATGTCAAAGGTTTTATGAAATATATTTTATAAAATTTTAATTAATAATGTATTTCAATCAAGATCTTGCAAAGTTTAATAGTAGATTCTAGCCATTTGTATGTTAATTATTACATTAAACCATTTATCGGGTAGGACAAAAATTGAATTGATTGATAGATTGAACAGAGCTAAAATATTTTTTTATGAAATAAAATAGGGTATTATACAAAATAATATATACATCGTTCATATTTCTTAATTTTTTATTTTAAACATTAATTATAATAATCAATTAAAATAGGCGGATGTGACTTCACATTATTTATCCAATTTTACTACTGCAGTTCCGCCAACAATTGCCGCCGGACTGTCAACAGAGAAAACCATGTCGTTGTCGCTGTAGATTCAAGCGCATAATTTATTTTTGCATTTGTTTATCTAAAAAATGGCATTAGCTTCTAATGTGTTACGGACTTGTGGAATATTATTTTATTTTGTGTATAGTGTGTGTAGTTTAAATGATATTCCAGAAAAACCATGGATATTGTCGTTTAAAGTAGGCGAAAAATCGTGTGTGGATTATAAGTGTAAATATTTACTTTTGGTGCATGGTGGTGAATATCTTGGCCATACTTCATGGAGATTAACCCCTAATGCAGGTGCTAGAGGTGAAAACTGTGAAAATTTCTATTCTAGTTACGAGTTAAAAGAAATAAAAACTGAAAAGTGGGATTCGCAAATCGAAGTATTTTTACCACAGGAGGATGTTAAAATTTATTTTTGTTTGAGACACAGTGATAGTCCGAGGGGTCCGTTTAGTGGGAATTGGGTGCACCAGGGTGGAAAATTATTTTTGAACCCGGGAAGCGATGATACCCAAGCAGAGTCTGCGGAATTAAAACTGTAAGTAAACCTTTGCTTTTTTATATATTTCGTTGTTGAAATAAAATCCCAAATCTATTTTTTTTATAAATGTCGCTTTACTATAAAAGTGTCGTATGCTGTATGCCATAAAATATATTCCTTTGTAAAATAGCAGTAATCAAAATATATTTAATTTTTATTACTCATTCATCATTTTATTAAGTGTGAGTCATAAATAACACATGTTTTAATTGTGTTAAGAATATAATTATAATAAAATGTATATCTTATATGGTACATAGAATCTATTAAATAGGCTATTATTATTGACTATATATTTTTTATGATTAGTAGTCAATGCAAATTAAAAATAATATTTTTTAAACACAACTAATAAATATAATATTTTTAATTGTACATATTTTTAATTATCAAAGTCTCAACATAAAATAAAATATAAATATTATTTTTTTATGAGAAAAATCTGAGAGATTTTTTCAACTAAAAATTAATGATTGAACTTGTTATTAAATGGATCAGTTTTAACTAAATACATACTAAATAATTTAAAACCTGTACATAAAGAAAACCCTAAAACTAGTAAACAATTACATTTACTAGTAACTGTCCATGGCTTTGGTCATTTATAGTTTTAGATATTATGTCTATAGATCAATAATAGAATGCACTAGTTTCACCTGTGTATATCTTCAGTTACTGCAGGATTTGTGGGATAAAAACTATCCTTTATCCTTTCTGGGGTTTCAAAGAATCTCTGTACAAAATTTCATCAAATTCCGTCCAGTAGTTTTAGAGTCTATAATATATTGCCTATGTTACATGTGGATAATGTAGCTTTTGAATGGTGAAAGAATTTTTAATTAGTCCAATAGTTTTGAGCCTCTTCATTACAAAGAAAGTTTTCCTCTTTATAATATTAGTGTAGATAATTGACACCCATATCATTGTAAAGTTTAAATGTCACCAAATGCTTCTATGGCTTCTAACACTATGCTAATATTCATATTTCATATGACCTGCCCTTGTTCTAGTTATAAACACTTGAAGATTATTGCACTCACTGACAATCAGTAAGTTAAGCAGCGTAAGGTGCAGTCAGATTGTAGATGGGTCACCGCTTAGCGAAAGTTGACTAGTGTATGCATCCTTTAAAGAGCAGTAAAAAATTAAATGAAAAATATTTTAAATCTTACCACCGAAAAGAATATCAAAAATATGTCAAAATTAATACTAATTTCTAATTAATTATTGTTTTCGGTATAAAAACTATACTTGTGAGGTTTCAAACAAGCTGTGTACAAAATTTCATTGAAATTGGTTCAGTGAACGCTTATACGTCTGAAGAAAGGACACACATATATAGCTTTCTTAGACTTTCGCATCTATATATATAAAACAAAGACGCGTTTGTTACAACACTTATACCTCGACATCTGCTGGACCAATTCGGCAGAAAAATCGCAGGGAGATAGCTTAGGACCAAAAAAATAACATAGGATATGTCTTCTTATCTCGGAAATCCCACGGGAACGGGCTATATACGCGAGTGAAACAATAATAACAATAATAATATAATACAATTAATAATATTATAAGCTACAGAGCACAGCTAGTTTAATAATAATAATAATAAATTTATTTATTTCTCACAACAAAACCTTAAGAACTATAAATTAACTAATAGTATAAATAAGGTCTAACAGAATGATAATGTGGATCGCAACTGGCATCTTAGCTAGGTCACAAAGTGACCTGTGTTAAAGATGACAGCTCCTTCCCCAGTTTATAATATTAGTGAGGAGAAAGCTACATAATAATTCTTCTCATCGTAACATTTAACGGAAACTATATAAATAACAGAATTTGGAAGAAGGCTATGACGTCACGGGCTACATTTCGCATGACGCAATATCTTGCGAAACAGAGCGTCTGCCAAGATTTCGTCACGCATTTCTGTCTGCCGTAATAAAGTGTCGTCTGTTTGATTGATGGCTGTCTGCAGTGTTGAATACTATGGATATTATCGACTGCCTCGTTGACTACAGATCGAGGGGTCTCGGGTTCGAATCCCGGGTAGGGCCAAAAAAAAATGTTATTGGGATTTTTCTGACAAAGAAATCTCAGTAACAGCCCTGAGTCTGGAAGTTGGCGGTGGTGGAGCATCCCCGTGCCTCGGAGAGCACGTAAAGCCGTCGGTCCTGCGCCTGATCTCTCTCCGGTCGTGTCAGTCTGCCCCCATCGGGCTATGAGAGTAAAGGAAAAGATAGTGCACCTGTGTTTGCGCACACACTTGTGCTATAATATCTCCCGCGCAGTTGGCTGATGTCTGTAGAGATTGGCCGCCGTGGCCGAAATTTGGTTTGGAGGAACGTACGTATATTATAAGAAACGTAGATGCGTAGCTATTTTATGTAACAGCGGGCAAGCGGAGCATGCGGTTCACCTGATGTTAAGTGATTGACCGCAGTCCATAAAGTACAACAGCAAAGTGTCGCAGATGCCGCGCCGGCTTGAAGGAAGGGATAGGGAGAGGATAAATAAAAACACAGTGCAATATTGCTTCACGCCGTTCTTCTTTGAGGGTGATACATACTCCGGTGCGAGCTTGACCCAATCGTGCAATGCTTGGCTCCCACTCTTTTATTGCTGAAGGTGTTATGCAGCAGAATTACCCTCTGTCTCCTCTTACGACACCCAAAGGTAGGATCAGTCGCTACAAGGGAAGCAAGTTGCCGCACTGGTCGAGAGTGGCGACTATATTTACATGAGAAATAACTGGACTTTCGGGCGCCACGTTTCTGTCAATGATATACCCACGGGTAGAAATGGGGTGTTTTCCTTTGTTCGATGGTCCCTGCCGCGCGTTTTCTATCGCAGATCTCCATACTACTCCATAAAATCTATGAAATTTAAGTGAAATTTGAAAAAATACGGCGTTTCCATAACGTTGTCATATTACTTTGCAAAAGGTTGTTCTAATTAATAGTATCGATCAGAGATCATTTCCTACGGGAGGATAAATAGCCTTTATGTTATTCTGTACCCTTATCTATATGTCCACCAAGTTTTATAATAATCGATTCAGTAGTTTTTGCGTGAAAGAGTAATAAACATACATACATCCTCACATTTTTTTGCCTTTATAATTAGTTGTATTAACTCGCACTGCCAGGAGAGACGTGACCGCTAAACCGTCTCACTCCCCCTGATGAAGGACCTCCGAATCGGTCCAAAACTGTCGGTCTACACCGAGTTAAAACATAATAATATAATCTGTCTTAACACAACTGATTATGTGATGGCTCACTTATCATCAAATCAATATATTGCATTTATAATATTACTAGCTTTGCCCCGCGTATATAGCCCGATCCCGTGGGATTTCCGGGATTAAAAGTATCCTATGTCATTCTCCTGGTCCTAAGCCTTCTGCCTACAAATTTTCAGCTAAATCGGTTCAGCCGTTCTTGAGTTATAAGTGGAGTAACTAACACGACTTTCTTTTATATATATATTAAGATGGTTGTAAATACAGCCCTCATAAGTTCATTGTAAAAATACACAAAATCCGCTCTCGATATGCTTCAAGTCGCAAAGTATTGTTTCGTTGTCGCAACGCCCCCGCGATCTGATAACCTTGAGGTTTGTACACGAATGTATGGAGGTCAAACTTCGTATAAAGTGGTCTGTAGCCACACATGGACGTTGTTCATAAACACAATATGTCGGATCGTTTCGGAACGTACTGAACACAATGGATCTATACTGTGTTATCTAGTTGCCACAGTACAAGCTTTGCTTAGTTTGGGGCTAGATGGCATTGACGATATGTCAAAGTCAAAGTCAAAAGTTATGTATATATATTTTATAGTAGTGATCGAAATTCGGTTTTATGTCTAGGTCAGTACTCAGTACTCTGTCTATGTACAAACAAGTCTATGACAAAATAAAAAAGAAAAGAAACAATTTTACCACAGAGTATAAGTATGCGTGTCCAAAGATTTTGCATCACGTATTAATATATGTGACCAGCCGTCATATATGCCGTAGAATGGATAACCGTTGGAGCACACGTATCCTAGAGTGGAGACCTCGGCAAACGGAGTGTTGGGCGCGCTGCGACGCGATGTAGCGGTGATGTCGCAGAAAGATAGATAAAGCCGTAATATCCCTAGGGATATAAGTACTAAACTAGGACCGTTTTATAACTATACTCCTAGTGAGATAGTAATGAATCGCTTTGCTATAACTATGTTACGGTATATAATTATATCCCTAAGGATATAACTATGTTACGGCTTTATCTATCTTACTGCGACAGTGATATATGCAAGATGGCTGGCAACAACTGGCAGCAGCGAGCTGACGATCGGGTCAGTGGCGTGCCTTAGGAGAGGCCTACGTCCAGCAGTGGACTACTAAAGTCTGCTAATGATGATGATTATTAATATATAGATTTAGTAGAAGATAAAATTTTCAACCATTCCGTTTTTTCTATTAAATGGGGTTAAGTGGGAGGGTTTTATTAAATTACTAGCCGTTCCGCTTGTTCGTTCGTAGCATAATGTTATATAGCCTATGTTCATCAAGGGATTATGTAAGATTTTAATGGTAAAAGATTTTTATCAAATCGGTCCAGTAGTTTCGGAGCCTATTCAATTCAAACAAACAAGCTTATATTATAGTTATCTTTAAAAATCCGACTGCGTTATGTATGAAAAATATTAGTCCTTCCCCTTCCTTTTTTTATTTCCTAGTGCCATTTTTTTAGCGTATCGTATCGAATAAATTACGGAACATAAGCGTTAAAATATTCACAAAGAAAACAACATTGTTATATAAGAACAGTTTGAAACGGAAAAATATGTTTACAGTCACAAAAACTTCAAGTAAACAATACATTAGTGGAACGATTGAAGTTTCGGAACGTTTTTATGGGGGAAATCATTAAATTGTCCAAAATACTTTGACGACGTCTTAAACTATGAAAATATAAATAAACCGACGAAGAACTTTACTTTGGCTAGCTTGTGCCGCACCGCACTCGCGTTGAGTTCCTCGATTTTAACCAACTTTCAAAAAAAGGAGGAGGTTATCAATATCTCCGGCGTTTATGGACCGATAATTCTTTTTGCATTCGAAAGAGTAGGTTGTCAGAAATAGGTTCAAGACTGATCATCCATGTGAAAGATATTCCAGAGAATTAATAAACAGAATTAGTTCTTAAAATTAACAGAATAAGTTCTGCCTTTACCTATTTTCAATTTAACATGATTTTGCACCGACTTTGTACAGATTTCAACAAAAAATAAGAGTTATCTTCTACTTTTTAGAGTGAGAAAGTCGGTTCTATTTTTTTGCAAAAACGCATTGGCATTCGGAAGCTAGATTATCGTCCAGTAACCTAGGCTATATATAACACTAGCTGCGCACCAGGGCTTCGCTCCCGTGGGCATATCTATATCCGTCCTCGATAAATGGGCTATCTAACACTAAAAGAATTTTTCAAATCGGACCAGTAGTTTCTGAGATTAGCGCGTTCAAACAAACAAACAAACTCTTCAGCTTTATAATATTAGTATAGATTATGCTACGGGAGCGAAGCCGCGCAGATCAGCTAATTATTAATGTATAATATACAGCCACTTGGGCACGTTATCTTGATGATCGAAGGTAAAAAGCCATAAGGAAAATAATAATTGAATGCTGGTACTTTCCCGCGGAATGGCGAAAAACGTATCAGATAAGCGTAGGGTTGCAACCCGTCATTCTAATATTAGACGAAGGGTTCTGAACGGCGCACAGTATATTTTTTGCCCTGTTTTTGTGACAACCCAATTTTATTAAACAATCTAATGGACAAATATATCACAATTTCAAGAATAAAACTCCCAGGAAGCTTGCTATTATAGTTTTCGAAAAAATGCAATCTGAATAAAAATACCGAAACTTCATAAAATTTATTTTTTTATTAATATTTATTTTTCTGTAAACTTATCAAATAATTCCATACTGTAGCTGTCAAGGCCTACCATAGGGTCAACTTATAGAAAACGCGGGAAAGAGCTACGACTTCGCAGTTCAGAGATAATCGCAAATATAACAAAATCCTATTTATTTTTTTTTGACTAAAGTCTTTAGTATTAGCAATTTCTTTTTGCTTTAAAATATAGTTACATATATGGACTACCCCCACAAAAAAAATCGATCGCGAAAAGCGCGGACTTTAGGAGAAATTAACATCGGAAGAAATACCTGATCGGTCGGTACGGGTTCAAAAAATTATTTGGTACTTTCATTTGAACTATCAAATTTATTAGATTCATCATGCGATTGCGATGCGATTTCATCATTATAACCCTAACGATCGATGCAAGAGAAATCGAATGAAGAATATACAAAATTTTATTTATTTTTTTGTGACTAAAGTCTTTAGTATTAGCATTTTATTTTTTCTTTAAAATGTAGCTATATATATAGACTACCCCTACAAAAAAGTCGATTGCGAAAAGCGCGGACTTTCGGAGAAATTAACATCTAAAAAAATACCTGATCAGTAGGTACCGGTTTACAAAATTACTCAGTACTTTCATTTGATTTATCAAATTTATTAGAGAGATTATATCATTTTAACCCTAACAAACGATGCAAGGGGAATCGAATGAAGAATCAACAAAATTTATTTATTTTTTTTGTAACTAAAGGTTTTAGTATTAGCATTTTATTTTTTCTTTAAAATGTAGCTATATATATAGACTACCCCTACAAAAAAATTGAACGCGAAACGTGCGAACCTTCAGAGAAATAAACATCTAAAAAAATACTTGATCAGTAGGTACCGGTTCACAAAATTTGATTTATCAAATTTATTAGAGATCGCATCATTTTAATTCTAACGATCGATGTAAGAAAAATCGAATAAAGAATCAACAAAATCTTATTTATTTTTTATTGAAGTGTAATAGTCAAGCACTATAATAGTTTGATTACATAAAAATACATATTAAATTGATATTAACTACAGAAAATGGAGTTGAGGCACTAAGAAGCCGTTCAAGATACATACTACCACTTCATGTCAGCAAAATTTCACCTATTCTGCCAGGGGATGTCTTTCCAAACCTCAATCCAGAGACGTAATGCGAGGGAAGTCTGAGAGCGCTAACTCTCATGCATACAAAAGTCCATAGTTTTGTTAGTTTTTCATCGCCATAGCCGGCCGGCCTCTTATGCTTCGAAGGTGGTATGCTTCGTCCACTGACTCGAATTGATGTATATGTCAAAAACTAAACTTGCCCAAAACTGAAAAAAATATTTCGATTCGATCGATTTTTCATTCTATTTCCCTTGCATCGTTTGTTAGGTTTTAAATGATATAATCTCCCTAATAAATTTGATAAATCAAATGAAAGTACTAAGTAATTTTGTAAACCGGTACCTACTGATCAGGTATTTTTTAGATGTTAATTTCTCCGAAAGTCCGCGCTTTTCGCAATCGACTTTTTTGTAGGGGTAATCTATATATATAGCTACATTTTAAAGAAAAAATGAAATGCTAATACTAAAGACTTTAGTCACAAAAAAATAAATAAAATTTCGTTGATTCTTCATTCGATTTCTCTTGCATCGATCGTTAGGGTTATAATGATGAAATCGCATCGCAATCGCATGATGAATCTAATAAATTTGATAGTTCAAATGAAAGTACCAAATAATTTTTTGAACCTGTACCGACCGATCAGGTATTTCTTCCGATGTTAATTTCTCCTAAAGTCCGCGCTTTTCGCGATCGATTTTTTTTTGTGGTGGTAGTCCATATATGTAACTATATTTTAAAGCAAAAAGAAATTGCTAATACTAAAGACTTTAGTAAAAAAAAAATAAATAAGATTTTGTTATATTTGCGATTATCTTGGAACTGCGAAGTCGTAGCTCTTTCCCGCGTGTTCTATAAGTTGACCCTATGGTAGGCCTTGACGGCTACAGTGTGGAATGATTTGATAAGTTTACAGAAAAATAAATATTAATAAAAAATTAAATTTTATGAAGTTCCGGTATTTTTATTCAGATTGCATTTTTTCGAAAACTATAATAGCAAGCTTCCTGGGAGTTTTACTCTTGCAATTGTGATATACTTGTCCATTAGATTGTTTAATAAAATTGGGATGTCACAAAAACAGGGCAAAAAATATACTGTGCGGCGTGAAGCAGTATTGTGCTGTGATTTGTACGGTACGCGAAGACCCGTAGGACAATATTCCCCCCTATTGTTCTACTCCTCTCCCAATTCCCCATCATACATTGAAAATAAAGATTTTTGCCAAAAAATAGAACCGACTTCCTCGCTCTAAAGTAGAAAATTACTTTTATTTCATTTTTGTCGAAATCTATACAAAGTCGGTGCCTTTATCTATTTTCAATTTAACAAGATTTTGCACCGACTTTGTATTGTTTTCAACAAAAATGAAATAAAAGTTACTTTCTATTTGTTAGAGCGAGGAAGTCGGTTCTATTTTGTGGCAAAAATCTTTATTTTCAATGTATGATGGGGAATTGGGAGAGGAGTAGAACAATAGGGGGGAATATTGTCCTACGGGTCTTCGCGTACCGTATCAATCATCATCTAGTCACAATTCAGTTAATATATACATCATTATACCTTAACCGCAGACTTTATTCCGTTGATTTTCGAGGAGTTCCCTGGAATATCTTCCACATGGATGATCAGACTTGAACCAAATTTTTATGGGACCGCACTGGAGCTCTACTCTTTCGAATGCAAAAAGAATTTTTCAAATCGGTCAAAAAAATACGGTCGAATTGGTAACCTCCTCCTTTTTTTTGAAATAAAATGAAACGGATTAAAAATATAGGAATAAGATCGGTCCAGTAGTTTTTGAGCTTATTCATTACAAACAAAGTTTTCCTCTAAATAATATTAGTTTAGATGTATCAGATATCTTTTTTAAATAGGTACCTAATGTACCTTATTTTTTGACATACAAAGGTGGCAACCCTAGATTACGTAAGTTGTTATTCGACCTTCACCCACATTGTAAATGTTTCAGGCGAAATGAATTATTGCCCTGAATATTAGTTTGGCGTAACGAAAGGGAAGGTTGTTTGTCGTATGAGGCAAGCTGAAAACGCCTTGCTTAGGGCGCATTCACATCGGTCGTTAAGTCGGTCGATAGTCCTCATTTGTCGCCACCTCATTTCTACCCATGAATGTCGTAAGAGGCGACAGAGGGTAATTCCGCTGTATAACATCTTCAACAATAAAAGAGTGGGAGGCGAACATTGCACGATTGGGCCAAGCTCGCACCGGGTTAATTACCACCTCCATAACAGAAGATCGACGTGAAGCAGTATTACACTGTGATTCGTACGCTGAGCGCGAGCTCTGAGACCTGTATTTCCATCCTACTCGTCTCCCACCCTGTTCTTTTAACCAATTCCCTCCCCCTCCCAAATCCCCCTTCTCACCCTCCTGAGGAGACCTGTATGGGTTAGGAATGGGATGGGAATACAGACCTCTGAACCCCCGCTAGAAACTACGAAAAACTTTCTTTCTTCTTTCTTTCTTTCAGAAAATTTCGAACCTTTGGCGTTTTAGTAACATAGGTTATTAACGCCGTACTCCTGTAGAAAAATGATGCACCTCCCATACCCAAACTACAAGTACTGAAATTCAGTATAGAATATAGATATTCACTTACAGATGTTTTCAATAATGTGTCAAAGATTATGGATAGATTGTTATCTCAGATTAAATGGCATTTGATAGACAAAAGTCATAGCAAAATCTAACCGTGGCCAGATAGGATATTGAAGTCAAAGTGCAAATGGATAGATTTGTCTGACTTTAGTAAACAGAACAATGGATAAAATATGGAAAACGGCGGTTAGACATACAGCGATAGCTTGATAGTGTCAAAATTTCAGCGCAAGACATAAAAATACGCGATTTTGTCTTATTTAGGTACATAACCCTTACATAATGTGTGTGTATTGAATTATAATTTTCCGCTCTTTTGAATGTGCCGCCCGGGGTATGAGCCTGTTTTGTGTAGAAACTCGACATTGGGGCCTTCAAGAGACGGGCGTATATGTCCATCAAAGGCCAGCACTTGCGACACTCCTGGTGTTTCAGGTGTTCATGGGTGGCGGTGATCACTTAACATCAGGCGACCACTTGCACCTTTGCCTGCTCTGCCGTAATAAAAAGATTGACTTTGTTGAATGAAACAAAAAACCTTGCAAGTACTGTATTGAGGTGGTTAATAAAAATCCTTACGTACAGTATACATAGAAAACTTGCACATCCATATATAAGATACTTATATACTTATCTCGCTGGGCGGTAATTAATCTCAAATAATGAGTAATGCACGTGAAATTACGTATTCAATTTACGTGGAAGTGATGTAATTGTATAATCCTTTGAATAGTAAATAACGCTGTTTGTATAAAGTTGATTTGCCTGTTAATAGGATAATGCATTACTGGAAATAATACTAGTTCTGCCCCGTTGCCTTTATCTATTTTCAATTTAACATGATTTAGCACCGACTTTGTATACATTTCAACAAAAATGAAATAAAATTTATTTTCTACTTTTTAGAGCAACGAAGTCGGTTCTATTTTTTGGGCAAAAAAAATATGAATATCTTATTGTTTGTTCCTAATAAGAAATTATATTTTTTTTACAAAAACCGGAAAATGAATCGCAATTAATATCGATAAGAGATTATCAGAATTTAGGAATAGAGAGTGCACCTGTGTTTGCGCACATACTTGTGCACTATGATATCTCTCTATAGATGACTAGCTGATTTAAGCTTCGCTCCCGTAGAATAACATAACATATATGGCCTATAAAATATGTTACTCGTGGATAATGTAGCTTTCAAATAGTGAAAGAACTTTTCAAATCGGTCCAGTAGTTCTTAAGCCTATTCATTACATTTCCTCTTTGTAATATAAGTGTAGATTAATTAAGCCGTCAAAACATATATGTATTGTTGGAGGTATTTCTCACCGTCTCGCCACTACATAGTGTTGACACACCAGCTGTTATGTACGTTTTCATTCACGTAGCCGGTATGACGCAGTTGGCGACTGCAGCACATTTCGGCTATTTGTGGATTGTGTTCGAAAATCATACTTTAATAATATGAAAGTTACTCTGTCGGTATCTTCATGTCCAAACCACTGAATGGATTTGGATGAAATTTTGTACAGAGATAGTTTGAGATCCGGGAGAGGTCCAAAATATAGGAAATCCTATGAGAATGGGAATTTACACGTGTGAAATTGTAGGGCAAAACTAGTATTATCACTGTGAAAGATTTGACGTTTGTGTGTCGATCACGCCTAACTACTGGAAGAGTTTTGATGAAATTTTATATATAGATAATTATTCAGCTGGATTCTTTTTATTCGCCTACCCCGAATTTACTGCGAGCAAAGCCGCGGGCACATGCAAGTCACTACAAAAGGGAAATGATCGAATCGTACTATACCGGCAGATGACATTAAAACGCAGCAATACGGACCTTAATGGTTATGAGATATAAAAGTTACAATCATAAAGGTTAACTAGGGTTAATAATATCTAGAAATTGTGATAAATGTTGTTGCCTATATTCTATATCATATCTACACCCATATTGACTAGATTTTACCCTAAATAAGCAATTGTCTAGGTATTATGTTGAATAAAGAAAGATGTAGATATCATAAAAATCTAGCGTCCACACCGTTGGTAAGCAAAAAATGTATTATTATCCATCAGAACTCCAAAAGTAGGTCCAGAATTGACGAATAAAATTTTGAAGTTTAGATGTTTTAAAAAAATTGATGACCAGAAGAAATCTTATTAGAATATTCAAGATGTTGTATTTGTTCACAGACTTACCGAAACCAACAACGAATTACAAACGCCTAATGATCTACAGGAAACGAACACGGAATGGGCAGATCTGTCCCATGATACTGATGTTAACTACATTTCTAATTTCGCCCCAACTCGAGAGGAAAGAAACGCTATAGAAGTACTTATAAATGATAAATATGTACCGCTAAATGAAATTAACGATGAGTATATACGAGGTGATGTAAATACAAATGAGATAAATGGTAGAAGAAAAAGGGAAGCTAATAAACTTGAACTAAAAGAGGGATCACAAGGAAACATGAATGTAAAAGGAATAGAACAGAAAGGTGATACAAGTGATGGAAGGAAGAGAGAAGCTAATACTGATAAGGAAGTAGACGTTCAAACAATTGTTTCTGAAGAAACGGATGAGGATTCTGTGATACATAAAATTAAGGATACTACAGTTAATGCTACATCTCTAAATAATGAAATTGAGGATAAGGATGACTTAACGAATTTAGAAAACCTTGGCAATGCACCGAATGTTCTAGAAAATGATTTTAATATCAACAGTGCGAAAATAAAGAGGCAGTTGATGTCTCAGATGGCGGATTTTAGTGGTGTTAGGTCGGATGTGGCTATATTCCTCGATGGGCTGAGAGTGGAGGAGGCTGAGAAGGACCCGAAGATACTAGAAGACGGTATACCTAGCGTGTTGGCTGATACTAAGGTTACTGTGAGGTTAGTAGTTTTTGTTTTCTTTGATTAAGAACTCCGAACATGGGGCCTTCAAGAGACAAGCGTATATGTCCATCAAAGGCCGGCAAAGCACATGCAATACTCTCGGTGTTTCAAGTGTGATGGGCGGCGGTGATCACTTTTTTTATGTTATAGCAGGCAACACCCCTGATGTTAAGTGACTGACCGCCCATGAACATCCACAACATGAAATGTCGCAGATGTCGCGCCGGCTTAAAGGAAGGGGATGGGACAAAGAGAGGACCAATGAAAGGAAGTTGGGAGAGGACCATCACCTCCTTGCTCCTTTGCTTGCTCTGCCATAAAAAAACACTATACATTTGACAGCATGTATTGAAGTCCGCTCAATTCTGATTAGTTTATTTCCTACTTTTAGAACTCGATCTTCCATTGTAATAAGTATTATTTTCTATTTTTATAGATTATTTGGGCAAGGTCTAACCCCAAGGACGGTGATAGCGTTCACCCACGACGCGCTGGAGTATGGCCAGCCTTGCAAGTTTCTGCTCAAAGGGGAGTATATGGTAAGTCCTTCCTTCTTATGAATGATGGTTCTTTTTTGTGTAATGTTACAGCAGACAAGCGGGGCGTGCGGTTCACCTGATGTTAAGTGACTGACCGCAGCCCATGAACATCTACGTCAAAGTGTCGCAGATGCCGCGCCGGCTTGAAGGAATGGGAGGGCATAAGGGGACACGATTAATGATGGGAAATTGGGTGTGGAGTTGAACAGGCCTCCTTGTCTCCGCTCACCGTACGAAACACAATGCAATACTGTTTCACGCCGTTATTTTGCCTTTTTTGACGGATTTAAAGAATTCTGTTAACATTAAAATACTACATTAACACTAAACATAGGCATAAATTTATAGAAAAAGTACCTGAACTCCGCGTTTTCACCCGCGTTTATATCCCGTTGGATTTACGGGATAAAAACTATCCTATATCCTTCCTCGAGTTTCAAAGAACCTCTGTACAAAATTTTATCCAAATCAGTCCAGTAGTTCCGGAGCTTATTCAATAACTAGCGACCCGCCCCGGCTTCGCACGGGTTTAATGGATGATATTATACATAAAAACCTTCCTCATGAGTTACTCTATCTATTAAAAAAAACCGCATCAAAATCCGTTGCGTAGTTTTAAAGATTTGAGCGTTCATAGGGACATACAACATGACACATGACAGAAAAAGCGACTTTGTTTTATACTATGTAGTGATAGTAAAAACAAACAAAGAAATATTTCCTCTTTATAAAGTAAGGAATTAATTATATCACCACCATTTACATCAACATTTATGAAATAGAAATATCTTACAGAATAGAGGAAAAACTAATAAATAGATCATAAGATATGTTGGCGATGCTCCAAAAAAGGATAACCAGACAATTTTAGGTCTAGATCACAAAATTGGGTTTCTATAATAAACTAGATAGCCCGCGTAGTAGATCAATTTAAGAAGATAGCCTATTGAATCTATACTAATATTATAAAGCTGAAGAGTTTGTTTGTTTGAACGCGCTAATCTCAGAAACTACTGGTCCGATTTGAAAAATTCTTTTAGCGTTAGATAGCCCATTTATGGAGGAAGGCTATAGGCTATATATCATCCCGATATTCCCACGGGAGCGAAGCCCTGGTGCGCAGCTAATTCCTTATGAAACTAGATTTGTCATAATCAGAAACCACTGTTCAAATACATTCGATATTCTATATGTTATTAAACTAGCTGATCTGCGCGGCTTCGCTCGCATAGCATAATGTTATATAGCCTATTTTACTTGCAGATAATGTAGCTTTCGAATGGTGGAAGAATTTTTAAAATTGGTACAGTAGTTTTTGAGTATTCATTACAACAAATAAAGCTTTCCTCTTTATAATATTAGTGTAGATAAAGACGGATTTGTTACAACACTCATAACTAAAGATATGCTAGACCAATTTGACAAAAAATTCGTAAATAGATAGCTTGGGACCCGAAGAATGGCATAGGATACTTTTTATCCCGGAAATCCTAAGGAAATGGGATATGTACGCGGGTAATAGAGCGGGGCGAAGCTAGTTTTGAATATTAACGTTCAACGAACAAACATACTTTATTGGTTTATAATATTAGTATACCAAGGTTTTCTTTATTTCCCTCTTGTGATGTAACTTTTCTATACGATAGTTATTTGAAGCAAAACGTTCAACTTTACGACGTTGTTCATCGTAAAATTGGTCACTTTTCTATTAATACTCTCCCGGGGGTTTTATGGCGTGCGCTGGAGAAAGCTTTTGGTAATAATGCTTATGTAATGTAGCTGTAATTATATTAAACTAGATTTGACTACTATAAGCTTTGTTTAGTTTGATACTAGATGGCGTTGTGTTAAATGTCCAGGAATATTCATATTTTATTTATTTATATTTATATATATTTTACCATGCACGGCTTAAGCGCATCGTATTCCGTTTTAAAGTCTTCAAAAACCTTTAAATCACGTACTTCTTGTTGATAACAAAATTTTAGACAAAGCGAATGATACGTTCAAAGTATTTAAAAATGTATTAGAAAAACTATAGATACTTCTTTCCGCTTACTTGGAAGGTTAGGGTTGTGTGTTTGCTAGAATGATTTTTTTACGTCGTGCATAATGAACATCTTAATATATATAAATTACGTGTCACAGTGTTTGTCCGCGATGCACTTCTAAACTACTTAACCCAATTTAACCAAATTTTACGTACCGTGTGAAAGTTTATCCAACTTGAAAGATAGGATAGTAGTCCACGCGTGCGAAGCCGCGAGCTGAAAGCTGGGAAAAATATAAATATGAGCGACTAGAAGGCATTAGAACAGTATCTCACCATTTTAAATAAACTTTTTAAAGGATTTTAAACGCAGTTTATTATACACTAGCTGCGCACCAGGGCTTCGCTCCCGTGGGAATATCGGGATGATATATAGCCTATAGCCTTCCTCGATAAATGGGCTATCTAACACTAAGAGAATTTTTCAAATCGGACCAGTAGTTTCTGAGATTAGCGCGTTCAAACAAACAAACAAACTCTTCAGCTTTATAATATTAGTATAGATTATTTTACATTATTATTTAACCCGACGTTTCGTGCACTTTACAGCGAGCGTGGAGTCTTCCGTGACCACCCTATTTTATTTAAAATGGACAAAAAAAACACAAGATTATACTAAGTGCCTCACCATCTTAATTTCGCAAGTAATACAACCATTAACATGCATCCTTACAGGCCAAGGAAGACTCAGTAACACCGACATCAGCCCTCTTCGAATTCAACGCTCCCTCACCCATTATTGCCTCCAAACTCTACATATGTGCCAAAAACCTCAAGCCTGGAGTGTCTGACCCCAGTCAGGATGAGGAGAAGTATATCCACCAGGGTATTGAGAGCTGGAAGGTGGTGGCCACTCATAACAAACTTCTGCCACTGTGGGTCGCCATGATACTGATTCTGATATGTCTGACGTTCTCTGCGCTGTTTTCTGGACTTAATTTGGGTGAGTTTGGGATATTAAAGCAGCTTTGAAAGTAGGTCCTCAAACCTGACTGTTAGATACCTGAGGTATTAATTAAAAGAAATAGAGGTTGGTCTTATTAAATTGGCTTTGAAAGTAGGTCCTCAAATCTGTCTGTTAGATCCCTGATGTATTAATTAGAAGAAATAGAGGTAGGTCTTATTAAACTGGCTTTGAAAGTAAGTCTTCAAAGCTGACTGTTAGATTCCTGATGAATGAGAAGGGAAGAAATATTGGTCTGATGTTTGAATTGGTAGGTAAGATCCCTGATGTATGAACTATAAGGGAAGAATAACTATCCACAGTCCAAAATCTAACCAAATTAGTAGAACCAAAATAGGAGAGGTGAGTCTATTAAAATATGCATACTTTCTATGTTATTAGTATCGCAAATTATCATACAAAGTAAATTACTTGCACTGTTAATTTCCCCCTTTTCTAAAATTTTCTCTTTTATATAATTTCACCCTTTTATGTAACTTTCTTTCTCTATATAATTAACAGTGCTACTCTTTCTGAAGTTTCTGATACTGAAGAAAAGTTAGAAATATTAATAAAATTGTGGAAATGGTATTAAAAATAAGAGGTGAAAGTTTTTAAAACAAATATTTTTTTCCATTTAGATTGAATTTATCTATAGTATGTATTTATTTACAAAAAAAGTATGTTTAAGTATGTCTATCAGTTATCTAGTACCCATAGTACAAGGTTTGCTTAGTTTGGGACTAGATGGCGTTGTGTTAAATGTCCAGGAATATTTATATTTATTTATTTATTTTCATTTTATTTTTTCTCAAGAAGTTATCAGTTGGCCCACCAGTGACGCATTATCGTTGAATTTTGTGACACGTTGTATAATTTTCCCCTTTTNNGGTCTGATGTCCCTCGACCGCACGGAGCTCAAGATCATCTCTAACACGGGAACGGAGCAGGAGAGGAAGTACGCGCGCGCCATCATGCCGGTGCGAGATCACGGGAACTACCTGCTGTGCAGCATTCTGTTGGGTATGCGAACATAATTATATATTTGATGTTGATAATTAAAGCTTTAAATTGGCAAAATATGAAAGAGATAGAACATACACCAGTTCTATGCCTTTATATCTTTTTTTATAGATGACGGTACGGTATTCTTCGTATCGTAGCACGACTACGGCCATCCCATTCCTCTCTCGTCCTATTCTGCTCCTCTTCCAACTTCCTATCATTAATCCTCGCCTTATCCCCTCCCCTTCCTTAATGATTTTGACACATTTATGTTGTAGATGTTCATGCCGGCTTTTTGTTTTTTTTTTATGTTACAGCGGGTAAGCGGGTTATGCGATTCACCTGATGTTAAGTGACTGACCGCAGCCCATGAACATCTACAACATCAAAGTGTCGCAAATGGGATGGGATTACGTCCGGACCCCCGCTTACTGTACGAAACACAGTGCAATACTGCTTCACGCCCGGTCTTCTGGGGGGGTGATAATTACACTCTTTTATTGCAGAATGTTATGCAGTACAATACCACAAATACACCCAGGGGTAGAGATGGGGTGGCGACACGCGTATTTTAACCCACCACGCGGGAGTATTGTTTGGTTTTTGTATTAAATTATGATATATTTATCAGGTAATGTGGCAGTGAACTCCACCTTCACTATACTGTTAGATGAGCTGACCTCCGGGCTGTTCGCGGTGATATTCTCCACGCTGTCCATAGTGCTGCTGGGCGAGATCACGCCGCAGGCGATCTGCTCCAGGCACGGCCTGATGATTGGCGCCAGGAGCATCATGGTCACCAAGGTTAGTAAAAAAATTAAAAAAAAAACAAAAAAAAAAATGTTGAATGGTGCCAGAAGCATTGTGGTTTCTAGGATAAGTGTAAGAAAAAAAAATAAAAATAAAGTAAAAAAAAGCAACAAAAAAAAAATTAAAAAGAAAAACAATAAAAATGGTATAGGCACAGTCTGATTGGTGACGGGAGCATCGTGGTCACCAAGATTAGTAAAAAAGATATAAAAAAAAACCAAAAAAATTGGTGATTGGCGCCAGAAGCATCGTTACAAAAATAAAAAAAAAATAAAAAAGCAAAAAAAAAAAAATTAAAAAAATGGTATAGGCACAGTCTGATGATTGGATGCATCGTGGTTACTAAGGTTAGCGTATAAAAAAATTTAAAAAAAAAGAAAAAAAATTGGTGTAACAATCACCATACTGTTAGACGAGCTGACCTCCGGCCTGTTCGCGGTGATATTCTCCACGCTGTCCATAGTGCTGCTGGGCGAGATCACGCCGCAGGCGATCTGCTCCCGGCACGGCCTGATGATCGGCGCCAGGAGCATCATGGTTACCAAGGTTAGTGGCTATAACAAAAAAATGTTGAATGGTGCCATATATTAAAATGAAAAAAAAAATAAAAAAAAAACAAAAATAATTGAAAAAAGTAGTTTAAAACAGTTTTATGACGAATTAGTCCAAAAACAAGTAAAATCAATTAATTGCAAGGTTTACTTTTGTGCCGAAGTATCCTGAGATTTCGTATCATCGAATGGTGCGTATGTGTGCGTTGCTCGCGCGCTGTGTATGCAGTTTGACGTCTGTACGTATGTATATAGCGGTCCGGTGATGCTCTCCACGCTGTCCATAGTGCTGCTGGGCGAGATCACGCCGCAGGCGATCTGCTCCCGGCACGGCCTGATGGTCGGCGCCAGGAGCATCGTGGTTACCAAGGTGAGTGTCTATAACTAAAAAAGTCTAAACTAAATTGTTGAATGGTGCCTGGAGCATTGTGGTTACTAAGGTTAGTGTCTTTAACTAAAAAAAAATAAAAAAAAAATAAAAAAAAAACAATAAAAACGGTGTATGCACAGTCTGATGATGGGCGCCGAGAGTATAATGGTCACCAAGGTTAGTCAAAAAAGATAAAAAAAGAAAAAAAATTGTTGAATGGCGCCAGGAGCATCGTCGTTTCTAAGATTAGTGTATAATAAAATGAAAAAAAAAAATTAAAAAGAAAAACAAAAAAAAATGAAAAAAGTAGTTTAAAACTGTTTTTTGACAAATTAGTCCTAAAAAAAAGAAAATCAATTAATTGCAAGGTTTACTTTTGTGCCGAAGTATCCTGAGCTGTCGTATCATCGAACGGTGCGTATGTGTGCCTTGCTCGCGCGCTGTGTACGCAGTTTGACGTCTGTACGTATGTATATAGCGGTCCGGTGATATTCTCCACGCTGTCCATAGTGCTGCTGGGCGAGATCACGCCGCAGGCGATCTGCTCCCGGCACGGCCTGATGGTCGGCGCCAGGAGCATCGTAGTTACCAAGGTCAGTGAAAAAAAATAAAAAAAAAACAAAAAAATGTTGATTGGTGCCAGGAGCATCTTGGTTTCTAAGATTAGTGTATGAAAAAATTAAAAAAAAGCAACAAAAAAAATTAAAAAGAAAAACAATAAAAATGTGTAGGCACGGCCTGATGATTGCCGCCAGGAACATCGTGGTTACCAAGGTTAGTAAAAAAAAAGAAAAAAAAAAACAAACAAAATTTTTATGGCGCCAGGAGCATCGTGGTTATTAAGGTAGTGTATGAAAAAAAAATAATAAAATAAACAAAAAAAAGTGTAAAATCAAGCACGAACTGATAATTGGCGCCGGGAGCATCATGGTCACCAAAGTTAGTAAAAAAAAAAATACAAAAAAAAATGGTAAAAATACAGGCACGAACTGACGATTGGCGCAAGAATCGTCGTGGCTACTTAGTGTATAAAAAATGAAAAAAAAGAAGAAAAAAATTGGTGTAACAATCACTATACTATTAGACGAGCTACCTCCGGGCTGATCTGCTCCCGGCACGGCCTGATGGTCGGCGCCAGGAGCATCGTGGTTACCAAGGTTAGTGTCTGTTACAGTGTGTGAAAATTAAAAAAAAAGAAAAAATAAAAATCAGGCACGGTCTAATGATGGGTGCCGAGAGTATCATGGTCACTAAGTGTCTATAACAAAAAAAAAAATTAAAAAAAAACAAAAAATTGTTGATTGGCGCCAGGAGCATCATGGTTTCTAAAATAAGTGTATGCAAAAAAAAAATTAAAAAATAGCAAAAAAAAAATTAAAAAAAAAACAAAAAAATGGTGTAGGCACAGTCTGATGATTGGCGCCAAGTGTACTAATGTTCTAAAGAGGAAAGATTTGATTTTTTGTTTGTTTGTTTAAAATTAATAGGCTCCGAAACTGGACCGATTTGGATGAATTTGATTCTGTAGAACCTAAGGAAGGAGTACTAATATTTGAAATTAGATTTTTTGTTTCTTTGAATTGAATAGGCTCCAAAACTGGACCGATTCAGATGAATTTTGATGCTGTGGAACCTAAGAAAGGAGATAAGATTTTTCCTACGAATCCTACGGGAATGGTAGATATACGTGGGTGAAACCGCGGAGCTCAGCTAGTAACAATAAAACTATTTTTTGTTTATTTTATAGGCAGTAATGGCGCTCACAGCTCCCCTAGCGTTCCCCGTCAGCAAACTCCTGGATTACTTCCTAGGGGAGGAGATCGGGAGCGTGTACAATAGGGAACGACTGAAGGAGTTGGTTAAGGTGAGTAAGATAAAAAAAAGAAAAAAAGTTACATAAAAAAAAAAGAAAAATGAGAAGTTATAGGCAAAATTTCGATTTTTAAGAATTTTTTTTTTATCTGTTTTTCAGTTTTTTAATGTTATACTATAAATAAAATAGTGACATATAATATGTCCTGCAAAAAAATAAATTTTAAATTTATGGGTTACAAATTTGATATATAATTATTTTTTTTATTGAAAGTTATTAATTACCAAAGTCGAGAATCATTTGACCTATGTTCTCCTTAAATCACATTTTAGAATTTCCTAAATAAGTTGTAATTTTTTATATTATTTAAAAAATCTTTTTTTCATCTATTCTTTGCTTTTTTTGATATTAATCTTTTAAAATTATAAAAGTAACGTAATTTTTTTACAGTTTTTTCTTTCTTAGATTTTAGGTTCAAATTGTTTGCTATGTAGGCCACGCTTTTCCTTTAAGAATTCATACTTATTAGTTGAGTATGTCACGCAATTAGAAGTGTGAAATTGTTGGAAGAATACTGAAACATTCCGACATTGTTATACCACATTTCAATTGGAATGAATGAATAAAAAATTCTTTATTGTACACCATACATATAAATTTCTACAGTTCACAATACTTATAACTATGTACAATGGGCGGCCTTATCGCTGACAGCAATCTCTGCCAGGCAACCCTACCCTACCCAATTTATTAATTAATATGATTTTTTTATGTAATTTACTAGTTGTTCCACGTGGCATATTTTTTTACAAAGTACTTTGAATAGTCATTTTTTTAAGTTATCACCGGTTCGGAAAGTCGATACTAGCGAGAAGATCCGGCAAGAAACTATAGTATATAGCGAAATGGTTTTTCTAACACAAGAATATATTTTCAAGTCGTACCAGCTCGATACTATACAGGGTGTCCCGTAATGAGTGAAGCATCTCTTGGGGGATGATAGCTGAGCTAATAATCTAACAAAAAAATCCATTATAGGTCATACGAAAATAACACTGTTTTTGAGATATTGAGGATTTTGTAGTTTTTTTAAAAATGTTGACCCCGCCCAATGTTTTATATTACTGTGGCCGTAATGCTTATTTGTTTTTCATAATTTTTTTTTTGGCAGAGCAGGCAAAGGAGAATTATTTTACTAAGTTTTGTTTATGAATTGCTTTCTTGAATACATGCATTGCACACTAATAGAAATATCAGACAACGGGAAAAAAAATTTACTTCAATTTTAGCATGATAAAGATATTTTTTTTTATTAACCGACTTTCAAAAAAAAGGAGGAGGTTACCAATTCGACCGTATTTTTTTTAATGTCAGGTAACGACGGACGTGAACGACCTTGACAAAGACGAAGTGAACATAATATCTGGTGCGCTGGAGCTCCGCAAGAAGACAGTGTCCAGTGTGATGACCAAGCTGGAAGACGTGTTCATGCTGCCCATCACCTCCATACTGGACTTCGAGACCATGTCCGAGATTATTAAGTCTGGTGAGTGCCTAAAGAAAAGAAAAAATTGTATGAAAAAGAAATCGTGAATCTTGTTAGGGACTTCATAAGAAAATTTAATAAAAATGTCCAAAACGATGAAAATAAAAAAAAAATACTGAAAAACTACATTAAATAACACATAATAAATCACCATTAATTACACATTTTAAAAAAAAGACAAAAAATTACAAAAAGACACTAAATAAATAAAAAAGATATCACACTAAAATATATAAAAAACATAAAAAAATCTAAAAAGACACTTAAAAACACCAAAAACTATCAGAAAAATGATGCTAACGCTCTAGCAATGTTAAAATAACTGTCTCAAAAAAAACATAAAAATAAATACAACAAAAAGATAGATCTAAAAAAAAATTTATGAAAAAAAAATCATCAATTTAGTCAGGGACTTCATGAAAAGATGAGTGAAAATGCAAAAAAAAAAAAATAAAACAAATACAAGATTATACTATATTTAAGGTTGCACCAAAAAACTATAAATACATACTTAAAAATAATAAAAAATACAAAACAATCAAAGAAATCCCTGCTAAAAAAATTTATAAGACTTGTAAAACTACTGAACCGATTATGACAAAACTTGTTATACATATAGGTAAGGGTTCAGAATAACATATAGGCTACTTTTAATCCCGGAGTTGCCACGGGATCAGAAGTAGCTAGTAATGACCATTTTTAATAAAACATCGGTTTATTGATTTTAAAATGTTTAACAAATACCAAAGTAAACAATTACAGGCAAAAGCCAAACCTCAACGACTTATAAAATTATAGCGCGCTCTAAATAATAAGTTCGACGAAATTTTCACGCAAAGGGCTTACGATATGATATTAATATCGTCTATGTATAGAAATAGTTTACGCTCCGATGTAATCTGGAGATATTCCAAGTCTGCCCTTCGGTTATACATAGATGAGTTTATTGGAAAAATGATTGCTGAAATATTTATATTTAACTAGCTTTCCGCCCGCGGCTTCGCTCGCGTGGACCCGGCAATTCGAATTTTTCTCGCCGTAAAAACCATGCTTGAACATCAATGAACATTTAAAAAAAAATGTCCAAATTGGTCCAGTTGTTGTTGAGTTATGCGCTTACCAACACATTTTGCGATTCATTTTTATATTTAATACTAGCTGCGCACCAGGGCTTCGCTCCCGTGGGAATATCGGGATGATATATAGCCTATAGCCTTCCTCGATAAATGGGCTATCTAACACTAAAAGAATTTTTCAAATCGGACCTGTAGTTTCTGAGATTAGCGCGTTCAAACAAACAAACAAACTCTTCAGCTTTATAATATTAGTATAGATTAATAACTGTTTGGGTTTTATCGTAAAGATTTAGTCAAGGTTGTGTTTTATTTAGCACTTGATGTATCACTTAAATTGATTTATATCTGTGTCAATAAAAAGTTAGCTACATACTGTAAATATATCGTGTTACTAGCTTTTTGTGGCGGTTTCACCAGCACATTTAGCTAATGTCCTAACGCGTAGAGAGGATCATCCTTGCCTGATTTGATTCTATTCTTGTCTAATATCATATTTTGAATTTCGCGCCTATTTTTATTCTATGCAGTGGCGTCTATAGCTTTCTTTCTCTTGCATTTTCCTCACATCTTGCGATCGCGCTTAAGATATTGTCAGAAATTAATTGTGAGTTTAACATTAAAACACATTGAAACCATTTAAAGAAGTTTTAATTCAACAGTTTTTAATTTTAAACCATTGTTGTATAACACTGCACACGCTGTGCCAGTACTATCAGAACCCGTGCAACTTCTGATTAGGCTTGCCTTATTTGTTGCCTTGATTATAGGTCTCGTAAATTCCTATAATTTTTTTAGCTACATTGTCTTGACGCTTTCCTTCGTATTCTTTCTCTCGTTGAAACAATGTTTTTGGCACTTATTGGTTACTATCCTGGTAGATCTGATCGTATCGTGCATACTGTATCCCGATCGAAGATTTCCCAGAATTCATAAGGCTTCCACTGCCCTGAACCAAATTATTACTAGAAACTTTGCTCGACATTTCTAGCCATATTAAGACACTTCTCCTCTCTCTATGGGGTACTCACGTCTTCCACCCATTTTTTATCTTCTAGGATATTTGCGCGTTTCTACAAACTTACGTTCCCAGAGTCGCAGATATTTTCATCAATTCGGTCTTCTCGATTCTGAACCTTGTGCTTGAATGTTCTTTGGTCTACATTTTCACCTATATTCAAGAGACTCCCCCCCCTTCTTTCCATAGGGTATTCACGTATCCCGGTATAGTGACGGTGCTCCTCTTACTAAATTCTATATTTTGGACCATTTTTTATCTTCTAGGATGTCTACGTGTTTCTCCATACTTACGTTCCGTTCTGTCTTCAGTTGGTCGGTGAATGTTGTTCCACATTTTTACCTATATTTAAGACACTTCTGCTCTTTGTATAGGGTATTTACGAGAACGGAATTCTGTCTTCAGTTGGTCGGTGAATGTTGGACCACACTTTCACCTATGTTTAACTCTCCCTCTTCGTATAGGATACTCGCGTATCCCGATGTACGAGGGCCATCACGGCAGTATAGTAACTGCTTTTAACTGTTTTTCTTGCACCATTTTTATCTTCTAGGATATTCGCTTCTATTCCTATTTATAGCCATATTAAGACACTTCTCTTTGTATAGGGTACTCGCGCATCCCGGTGTACGAGGGCCACCGCGGCAACATAGTGACGGTGCCCTTCTTACTAAGTTCTATATCTTGCATCTAGGATGTCCACGTGTTTCTCCATGCTGACGTTCTGTTCTGCCTTCAGTTGGTCGGTGAATCCTAGCATACCTTCACCTATGTTGGCCTATATTTAAGTCACTTCTCTTTGTGTAGGGTACTCGAGCATCCAGATGTACGAGGCGTACCGCGGCAACATAGTGACGATGCCCTTCTTACTAAGTTCTATATCTTGCACCATTTTTTATCTTCTAGGATATTTGCGCGTTTCTCCATACTTTCGTCCCTAAAGTCGCAGATCTTTTCATCATTTCTGTCTTCTCGATTCTGAACCAAATCCCCTTTGGTCTACGTTTTCGCCTATATTTAAGACATAGACATAGACATAGACTTCTCTGTGTGTAGGGTACTCGCGCATCCCGGTGTACGAGACGCACCGCGGCAACATAGTGACGGTGCTGTTCATCAAGGACCTGGCGTTCGTGGACCCGGACGACAACACGCCGCTGCGCACGCTGTGCCAGTACTACCAGAACCCGTGCAACTTCGTGTTCGAAGATGTCACCTTGGATGTGATGTTCAAGCAGTTTAAGGAAGGTGAGTGACGGCCGTTTTCAATAATGTATCAATTGTTATAGATAGATTGTTATCTCAGATTAAATGACATTTGATTGACAAAAGTCATAACAAATGCTATCCGTCGACAGCGTATTGAAATCAAAGTAAGTGCAAATAGATAGATTTGTCTGACTTTAGTATGCAAAACAAGGGATAGATAGAATATTGAAAACGGCCGTGAATCATTTTTACTAGTGGTTGGTCGTCGAGTGGTAGTGATTCGACCGTAAATTTAATTTATGTCTATGTCATTAATGACTGTGGACAAAAAGAGAAACAAAAGTAAAAATTTAACCACAGAGTATGTATGAGTGTACATATACTTGTGTATGTATGTGTGTGCGAAATGTATAGTAGTGTGTGTAATGTTTTATTTATTGATTTAATGTACTTTATAAGCATTATTCTTGAAATACATTAGCGGTCTGCGCTCTCCTACGCATAAAATATAAGTGTGTCAAATTTTATGCTCCTGCGTTCGCGCAATTTTCGCAAAAAGAGGTCAAAAAAAGTCTATATAGATTAGTTACTATACTATAACTTATTCGACGATCAATATAATGTCCTTTTTTTACAAATATTTTAAGTTTTGCATTTTAAGTGCGCATTGTTTTTTTTTTATTTTAGAAACATTTTTTACATTTCTAAACATAGTATTTTAAAAATAAAATTAAATTATTTTCGAGTCCCATGTATTCTCTCTTGCCTCTCTATTGCAATGGTATGATTTTAAAAGACGTTTGCACTGTTGAAAATTTGGTTAATTACTCCATTTTATGACAGATTCACGGCCCTCCATTTGTAAATATATATTTAGTCATTATTATATCGTGTTTTACATATTAAGTTATTTTTAAGCGTCAATTTTTAATTATGTAGCTGTGTTTTGTTATAAATAAACTTTTATTTCTTTTAATATTTTACAATATGCTTTTGTCATCGTTTAGTCTAAATTACAGTGTCTACACACTACACTATATTTTGTCTATTATTTTAACTTTAAACATATAAATTAACGTATTTCACAAATAATTCTTCATGAGTACACACCTTTACTCTGTTGCATGATTTCTTATATTTTTTCTTATTTTCTCGTTTCCTAAAAAATCTATATAAGGTTATAGATGGATTGTTCCAATATATTATTTTAAAGACCATGTACCTATCTGTGCAAATAAATTATTTTGACTTTGACCTTGCAATATGGTACCATAGATCATCTGTACACATCTCTTTATATCTTATGCCATTATCTATCCTCATTTCTTTATATCTTATGCCATTATCTATCCTCATTTCTTTATATCTTATGCCATTATCTATATTCATTTCTTTATATCTTATGCCAATATCTATACTCATTTCTTTATATCTTATGCCATTATCTATTGTCGGGAATTGTTTCCAATGATACACAGCACTTGCACGTACATATTTATTATCCAATGTTTCGTAACAGTCTGAGACGAATACAACACTTACAACCTATTTTATAATAGTCAATGACACACCATTTAAGAGAGAGTAAATGACAATATCATAAACAACAGATACATGATACTTCATAACAATTTACAATAATAATTAATAACAATATTAATTATTACACAAAGTTAACTAACGCATTTAATACTTAAACATTCAAGACTGAATACAAAATAATACTCAATAATAATTTATATACATGGCACCACTGTTTTATACTATCATGACATTGACATTTCAGTTAATGTTAACAAATGTTACTAACACTATGCTCATTTCATTATATCTTATGCCATTATCTGCCAGGTCACAAAGGCCACATGGCGTTTGTGCACCGAATCAACAACGAGGGGGAGGGCGATCCGTTCTACGAGACCATCGGCCTCGTGACTCTAGAGGATGTCATAGAGGAAATGATACAAGCCGAGATTGTGGACGAAACCGATGTGTTCTGTGAGTATATTAAAGATTAGGTAAAAATTGTTCCTTAGGTTCTGTGAGTGTTATACACCTCTCCTAAGAAAACAGGTTGCAAAGGTGTACAGGTCAAGATGCCACATTACTCATGGCACAAGTCTTCTGTAAAACCATTGGTGACAAAACCGATGTATTCTGTGAGTATATTAAAGACTAGCTTTCTGCCCGCGGCTTCGCCCGCGTGGACAACAAAATCTGTACTTTGTGAATTTTCAAAGTAGAGGTGGTGTTTTTGCAAAAATCCCGTTCCTAAACTTCTATTTTATTTTAAAAGAATTATCCAACAATTACGATTTAATAACTGTTATATTTTAAGTCCGAAGTATATCCTAAATTAAATATTACAAAAATGTCACTGTTCGTGTTCATCGAATTCTTATAATTCTATTTTAATTTTTTTGCAAAGTATTGACATTTTGGAAATCTGTTGAATACTCTCAGAATGAAAGAGACTTGTATGTTTGCACGTATTTAACAAATATTTGCTTATAAAGCAAACAATATCTCCTGCATGCTGGTTAGTCTTTGTTACGATTGTCCGACATGATCGTAATCTACTTTGGTGATCAAGAGAAGGCTACATTTATCAGTAAAAAGTACAGTGCAAACAAAACTTAAAAAGGTTTAGCTTAATCTACCTACGCGCATTGAAGACATTTTTTGATGGATCACTTTGAACCCTCATATCTTTTTTATTTGTTAACCGATTTGAATGAAACAAACACTAAAACTAATCCGAAGATAGAGAAAATTAAAAAGCTTTTTAACCGACTTTCAAAAAAAAGGAGGAGGTTATCATTTCGACCGTATATATATTTTTTTATGTATGTTATTGAATGTTCAAGACACTTGCAAAGGCGTGCTGCCTATCTATATTTTCCAATCTCAAATTAATTTAAATTTATTTTCAGTGGACAACCGTACGAAACGCAGACGCAACCGTCCGCAGCACAAGCTGCAGGATTTCGCAGCATTTGCTGAGAGACACGAACACAGACGGATACACATATCGCCGCAGTTGACGCTGGCCACCTTCCAGTTTCTCAGCACTAGTGAGTGTTTGAAATTATTTATTTTATTTTATTTATTTTACAACTTTAATTGTACAAATTACAAATAACAGTAAACACAGAAACAACAACAACACATCTATACTAATATTATAAAGCTGAAGAGTTTGTTTGTTTGTTTGTTTGTTTGTTTAAACGCGCTAATCTCAGAAACTACTGGTCCGATTTGAAAAATTATTTTAGTGTTAGATAGCCCATTTATCGAGGAAGGCTATAGGCTATATATCATCCCGATATTCCCACGGGAGCGAAGCCCTGGTGCGCAGCTAGTTAAACATGTTTGTACAAAGAGGCGGCCTTATCGCTCAGGAGCGATTTCTTCCAGGCAACCTCAGGCATAGGAGAAGTAACATATGAAATGGGTCGGTCAAGGCAACATTACAATGTTAGAAATAATACAGGTAAAAAGAAAAGAAAAAATAAACAATAATATTATTGAATAATGATATTTATCTACTCAATATAATATACCTATATCCAATGATTAAATAAATAATAATAATACTTAGTAACATACATACAAAACAATAAAAAATAGCAAAAAATTACCCTTCACAGGACACTAAAAAGGGATAAATCACGGAATAGAAAAAACAAGTGGAAGTGCCCTAGTGCTTCTTTAGTATGAGAACCAA
>LQNK01000786.1:972095-988841 GCA_001586405.1 Phoebis sennae | reverse complement strand
ACTTAAACATTCAAGACTAAATACAAAATAATACTCAATAATCAATTATATAGATGGCACCACTGTTTTATACTATCATGACATTGACATTTCAGTTACTGTATACAAATGTTACTAACATTATATTTAAAAGGATGCTTTCGTAGTCTTAAAAAAGTAATCAGTTGCGAATATATAAATATTTTTTATATATTAAAAATACAGGGTGTAACATAATGAGTGAAGCATTTCTTGCGGGATGGTAGCTGAGCTAATAATCTATAAAAAAAACAATATATTATGTCTTACGAAAATTTACGTATTTTTAAATATTGGGGATTTTGTAGTCTTTCAAAAATGTTGCTCTTGCCCAATGTTTTATATTAGTGTGGCCGTAATTGTTATTTATTTTTCATATTTTTCTTTATAAGTTTCTTAATAGTTACGTAGTTGAGGTGTTCCAACACCGCTAACTTTGAGATTCAAGGTTGCTATTGAGTCCTTTTGTTAGAAAAATTTCCATAATCATACCTGAGACCTCTCTATCGGTAGTCAAAGATGCAACCACTAGACTTAGAAATATTTGTTTTTTGTATTAAAAACTTACATCTTCATGGAGTGACATGCCACGTAAGCGAAGCCGCGTGGAACAGTATAAATACCTTAATATAAAAAAAATTGTATTGTATTAATTTTAAAATTCTTTTTGTATTTTTGCTTCTAACAACCAATATCTATAAATTAAATTATATCATTTTATAATCGTTAAATTGGTTGCAAATTAAGGAGAGCCTCTGTATTGCGTTACAAATAAAGACTAGTTAGCGTTAACTCTCTGGTGACAAATTGTTCTATAATGAAATTTCGACACACGTGTCAGTAGGTTAGGCTTACGACAAGAATTTATTGAGTTTAACCTTCAAATGTATCTGAAATTGCAGTAATACTGAAGATCAAAAAAGCTTATTCCAAAAATCTGTATAATTGAACTTAAAAATTGCAATAACTGTGTGTATTGTATTATATTTTTCATCAAATGTATACTACTTATAATTTTTCACGCCCCTTATCGGGCAGAACATGCACTTAATATTGTTTGCCACCTTTGTACTAATTTTCAAGCAAATAAATAAATAACGACGTCAAAAATTGCTGTATTAAACAATTAAATTGACGACCATAATGGCGCAGTGAATGTGGCAATGCGTACACCGGGGGGTGTGGGCTCGATCCCCACGAGTAGAAAATTATTTTGTGATGAACAATGTAATTTTCTACTGCCTGGGTGTTAATTTATCTATACAAAAAAAGTATGTTTAGGTATGTCTATCAGTTATCTAGTTTCCATAGTACAAGCTTTGCTTAGTTTGAGACTACGTTGTGTTAAATATCCGAGGATATTATTTATTTATAAATTAATGAAACTCATACACTAAAACATATTATCAGTACCAGACATCGCCCTTATCATTATTTATTCCAAACTAAGAAAAGATATCAAACACAAACAATTATTGAACACAGTTATACATATTATCTATGTTAAAAGATCAGTAATGATAATAATTTCATCATTAATTCTGGTAACAAATTAAGGCGCATTTACAATATTGAGTTACAAATGAAGATCGTTAGCGATATTGATGAAGACTTGTGTACTCTCTGGTGACAAATTGTTCTCTAATGGCATTTCAACACGCGTGTAAGTAGGTTATGTTTACGTCAAGAATGTGTTGAGTGTAAAATTTAAATGATAGAATTGACTTAAGATTTAAAATTTGTTCAGTGGTATTGAGAAAAATCTTCATTCAAACATTATTTTCAGCTTTTACACCTTGAAATGTATTCCTACTTACATATTTGTATAAGTTTTTGTTTAAGACCAGTTAAAAAGAAAAAAGTGGTCTGAACGATGACTTTATATGGATTCAGTACAATAAGAATCTTGAGACATTTCCAATAAATAACTTTTGAATTTTGCGATGTCTCAAGAATTTGACCAATCAATCATCAACATACATTTAAAAATAATGACTTTTTTATTTTTTTAATCGGGATGGAATTTAATTAAAGATGTTAGATAAGCATTTATTTTATTAACGCGTTATGTGATAGATACATTTCTAATAATCACATGGAATGCGGCCAAAGACTCAAGAGACGCCGAAAAGCAAATACAAAAATGTTCGTCTAGTTTGAAATAAAACATCACGAGGGCTTTGAAATTTTTAGATTTCCCTCACTTAGGACCTATAATACATTAATTTATAAAGGTATTAAATATCTTAAAGATACTGATATCGTACATAGTAAAGTAACGTCGAGAAATGATATATCACTCTGTCCTAGGTTCCGTTCCCGGCTCCTACCTAGGGATGGACCCGGCTTTTTTAGTCTGGATTCCCCCACTTGAGGAGGGGGAAATCTTGAGAGAAGTTGATGATAGTAAGGGCCCTATTTATGAGGTAAGACTTAAATTAATAATTAGTTCGCAATTGAAAGTAAATAATGATTGTATCATAATTTTCCAAATTGTTTGTTTAGTAAATATGTTGATCGGTGGACTTTAAGGAAAATTACGAAATAATGACTCATTTAATTATATTCATTACGTAATTGAATTCGGTAATGATTTCACATTGAACCAATTACTAAGTACTTCTATTATTTTTGTAGGACTGAGTACTTTTTTGACCTTCCTTGCTCTATTTATTAAGCTCATTAAGGTTACATCCAAGAAGTTCTTAAGTCTGCCGAGATACATGATCTATTGTAAAATGTTGCTAAAAATCGAATAACTATTTATGACTGTAGTAAGACTACTTTTAGATCTACTATCTTTTCATTAAAGTGAGTTGAGCTATCTTTGTTTCTATTTAATTAGACAAAAATAAAACTAGCATACCTCTTAGATGGAATTTCCTAGGCTTAATCACATTCATAAATAAATGACGCATTATCTTAATTGTAAAGTTCAATTCTCCCCCAGGAAATAATCCCCAAAGAACTGCAACCAGATCCGGGCAGCAACACGGAATCCCCAGAAGAAAGACCCCTCAAACGAAACCCCACCAATCGATCAAACGAGTCCATCAAATCCACGCGCAAAGCTGACAGAAGCAACATCATCCACCCACTAAACTTCAGCATTTCTGATCTACAAAACTCACCCAAATTAGCCAGGAAAAACAAGAGAAAGAAAGGCGATAATCCTGTAAACATACCTATGAAGGAACTGACTCTTATGTCTCCAGTCAAAGTGCATAGGAAATCTGATGATTCGACGTTAAAGAGAGTAATGGAAGGACGGGAGAAGGATTCCACGTTGAAGAGAAGTGACTTTAATGATATAAGGTTCGCTGATGACTCCTCTAATGAGATTAAATTTGCGGATGATTCACCCGATAGCAATAGATTGGTGGACAAATTTGATGTTAAAGTATAAATTGTTTCAGAGGTTTCCAATTATAAATTAATAAAGTTAGTTATAAAAACTAATAGGTAATAATTTGTTTACAGACTTTCATTTTTGTAACTACAAAGTTACATTTATTATTTCAAATCCTGTTCAATTATTTTACGAAACTAAATACCTATAAGTAAAAAAAAACACATTTTTATAATTGGAAACTTGAATCACGATCAAAAACGCACTTAGTACTTAAAATGTAAATAAAATTTCCAATAACTTGTTTTGCTTATCGCGGCCACAAACTCAAAGCTATACCGACGTGTAAAATAGTGGTAAATCGCTTAATTAAAATGTATATTTCGCTTCTGCATTTATTTAGCCGGATTTTAATTATCACTATATACATTAAGGGTAGTACGGACGGAAGGTTTTATCTATATTCGCATAATATTTACTATTGTTAGAATGTACACTTCTAGAGAAATGTGATGAAATTCAGATAGAACAGACGGAATAAGATTTGGTCTATTTTGCTTCAAAATATGAAAATATTTATTTGGATTGTATAATTGTATTATTTACACTGTATAATATATGTATAAGATATAATTTGTATACGTATTGTATTTCTATTAACTCAAATAGTTTTGTCCGTATTACTCTTAAAAGTTCAACTGCCATATTTAATTTAGAAACACGCAAGTAACGTATTATAAAGTAGATTCCCATTAGTTGTAAAGGACCAAATTGTGAATAAAATCCTTCATATCATCAACCTATCACATTCTATATTTTTTAACATATTAACAACTCTGTTGTATACAAAACTGTAAACACGTTAGAATTTTCATAATTTTAATTATTTATAGACTATGTATTGATATTAATATATTTTATGATATTTTAGTAAGTGCCGTAAATGCGTAAATATTTTTTTTATGATTTTTTTCTAGAACCATAAATTGCTTATAACGCTATCTACCAACAAACTTCATGAGATTCGACATCTTCATGTATCAATACGTAAAAAAAATATTTTTAATTCGCTTGCCTATAATAGAATTGCATTTTATTCGTTTATAAACTATAGTTTTGTATAACAACAGATTTCCATACATTGTAGTATGACAAAGTATTATAGAATTTTATAACCTTAAAGTTACGTAGAATAAATGTATCACAGTATATTAAGGTCTTGAGGCACTGTATTTAATAATTTATTTTGAAGACTGACTTCGGGCAGTGCAATACGTCTAAATTATTTGAAATTTTCCTGTATTAGGCTTATATTTTAGATCGATTGGTGTGACTTCGAATTATTTATGTGACGCTTATAATACAAAAAAAATATCAAAAAAAAAATAACAACCCTTTTTTATGACAAAATTTCAATTTACGTGGTACAATAAATATCAAAAATAGATCAACTTACTTTGTTCATTGGTCTTAAAGTTTCAAAATTTCAAATTCATTTTATGAAGTTGGTTAAACTTTTCACATTAAATTTTAGCGAACCCTTTTCAGTATCTGAAATCTATCAATAGCTAATCCAACTAAAATAGCTCAATAACGAATCGGTGAAGTACATTTTAAATTGCATGGACGATAATCCATAATCCCATTCAATGACTTTAATATTGCAGTCAGCCTCTGTGTGAGGGCGAAATTGCTACCATCATCGACAAGCTATTTATGGAGATTAAATATTCGCTATTATCCGTTATTTCAATATAAAGTTTCATAATCAGACTATGAAAATAAATTGATACCTAATTCAATTGTTTTTAATCTCAAATATATTATAGATATATCATATATATCTTCAGAATGAAAAAAGATATCTAGAAATTGAACCGCACTAAAGATAAAAGAAGCGTACTATTGAAAATAATTAAACATTTAAAAGAATTAAGACCCACGTAATAATAATAAGCGTCTACATAAATAATAAGAAATATTTTGAAAAGGTTGAAATTAAACAAAATTTTGGTCTAGGAATGTGATATGAACTTCCTAATTTGAAATGATGGGATTGAAGTAGTCGAAATGTATACTTACAACTATTTTATTGTATAGTAGTATACAAGAAGACATTAAATAACATGTCAAAGGTATACACAAGAGTTTTGAGAAATAACAACTAAAAATTTCTTGTGGCTGCATAAAGGTTAAATTGTCAAGTTGAAATGATAATTTACCTATTTTCTATAGTTTGTGCAAACTGGGGTAAGCTAAAGTATAAAAATAAACTTTATAATGAGTTTTTTAAATAGATAAGGCAGCTTCAGCCGATATTTAATGTCTTCAAATATGGCTGTTTCGTATGTGACGTAAAGGTTTTAATTGATAAATAATTTATTTAAAATTGAAATTATTCTGAAGTAAAAATGATTTCGGTTATGAAGCGTAAAATACAGTTAAATAGTTTATTTTTCGTAGATTGATTTGAATAAATAAATGAAATAGTTATAACATTATCACACAAATGTGTATTTATAATGTATACATACTTGAATATGTGTTGAAATTTATTCAAATGAAATGTCTGAGTATGATAATAAATGTTTTCATTTAGTCAATTTGTAACATAAATGAATAATCATTTTCGCGAAATTAGTTACCATTATTTTGAAATCCATTAATTAGGTTATCCATTTATTTTTCATTCTCATATTTATTAATTTATAAGGTTATTGTTACAAGAAATAAGTATTATCACAATAAATAATATGTCATGATGTCATTACATAGTTTTAGAAAAAATAATAATTTGATCTCGAATTTTCTAGTCATTCCAATCCCTGTATTATTTAAAATAGTATAATATTATTTGTTTATATCCAAATATAATATAAATGTTTAGTTAAGTTACGCACGTAGCAATATAAATGTCCAAATACAATTAATACGAGTATTGCCATATTTTTGTTTGTAATAAATAAAGTGTTTTTATTGTATGCTTGGTTTTTTATTTAAATCATCCTTAGCTTTAAACGCCTAAACCACTGAAACGATTTGGTTGAAATTGTGTACAAATATAGTTTGAAACCTGAGACAAGATAAACGACATATTTTATACCAGAAATACCATGAGAACTCAAGATATATATTATTTACGCAGCTAGTATAAAATCATAACAATTAGACCGAGTTCATGCAATGCTACGTCAATGGAGTTACAAGGATATATTATCATATAGTAGATAATATTAGGAAGTTGATATTCCTCCCCTTCGATCGTAATAATTTAAATCTATAGTTTTGGATATACCATTTGATAGTTAAATGAAAGTTATGCATTTGATTGTCTAGTTAGTCTAATAGTTACATTCGATGTTGAACTAGAGGTTTGAACTCCTGAAATGCAAGTTTTATCCCCTGTGGCGACGGGTTAAAATACGTGTGTCGCCACCCCATTTCTAAACGTGTGTGTCGTAAGAGTCAACAGAGAGTAATCCTGCTGCAGAAAATCTTCAGCAATAAAAGAGTGGGAACCGAGCATTTCATGATTGGGCCAAGCTTTTACTGGTGAAATTACCACCCCCCAGCAAACCGTCGTGCCGCGTGAAGCAGTATTGCACTGTGTTTCGTACGCTGAGCGGGTGCCCGGAGGCCTGTATTCCCATCCCATTCCTCTCCCGTCCTGTTCTACTCCTCTCCCAACTTCCTATCATTAATCTTCTCCATATCCTCTAGTCTTCCTTTAAGCTGGCAACGCATCTGCAATACTTTGATGTTGTAGATGTTCATGGGCTGCGGTCAGTCACTTAACATCAGGTGAACCGCATGCTCCGTCATGATCATCAAATGATTTTTGTCCAAATAAAAAATTAGTTCAGGAAAAAATTTCACGCAAGTGAAACGTATTCGTATTTCATGATGCAAAGTGAATTATCTCTTTAATCGCGTTCTTCATCCACCGATATGCACATTCATGGTGTTTTATCAAATTATCGTTTACCGACCCACTTTTATATTTCTACCGGAATAAAAATCTTTATTCATGAACAGTATTCAACTACGACGACCCGACGCAGTGGATGTGGCAATGGTCTATGGCGCCCAAGGGAGTGAGTTCGATTCCCACGAGCAGAAAATTATTGATGATTGTAATTTTCTACTGTCTGGGTGTTTATCTCATTATAGTATGTATGTATTTACAAAAAAAAAATGTATTTTTAAGTATGTCTATCAGTTATCTAGTTTTCATATTACAAGCTTTGCTTAGTTTGGGACTAGATGGCTTAGTATTGAATGTCCCAGAATTTTTATTTATTTACTCTTGAAACCACCATTGAATTAATTATTCTTTATTGCACAAAATAAATTAAAAAATAATAAGTTGTTTATTTTCTCACACTTAATACATACATACAAATTAATATTTTGACTCTCTATCTAAAAGTAGTTGTGAGACTGGTGCCTAATATAAGCAACATACTGGTACCTGTAAATACCTGTATAAGTCACCAGGACCTCACACTTCACAACAAGAGGCTGTAACGTATTCTTAAATGAAAATTAAAAATTCAACATTACATGGAAAACATTAATAAAGAGCCTTATAAAATAAGCAACATTTTTACACTGTTAGTAATCGAACAAATAATCGTCTAGGTCACCTATATTGTTTTTAGGGTCCCAAGGAACAAAAACAGAACCCTTATAGGATCACTACGTTGTTTTATGTTTATTTAATTAAATCCTGCGTTAAAAAGTGACGCAGGATCCGAGATTTCCGGGATAAAAAATATCCAATGTCCTCTCTCGTTTTTCAAACTATATTGCTACAAAATTATCATCCCAATAGATAGACAGTGGTTTATGCGTGAGGGGGTACAGATACACAGTCAATATATTATTATTTACTTTTAAAACTACAACAAATATTAAAATACCTTCCATTTATATACATTCTATATAAACTTAGTTATCAATAAAAAAGGATACAAAACCTATTAAAAGACATAAAAATCCTTTAAAATAACAACACAATAAGTTTTGTTCAACCTCATATTTTCTTACCTACATCAAAGCCGAGCTAAATAAAGAGTTTATACATATTTTATAACCGCACTATCGCCCGGTGGTCGTGGCATGCAACTTAATTGGAACACATATTAAATTCTTCATTAATAACGCGATATATTAAATTTTAAATGATAAATCAGATTGTAAATCTATTGCAGTATTTTAATTAAAATATGAAGAATTATTGATTGATTCATTGATGAATGATTTTATTGTAGATTCATTTGATCTTACGAATCTATACTCATGTTAAAATGCAAAGGTTCCTTTCGCATTTACTGTGTATAACTACAGATAAAATAATACTATAGTATAACTATGTATGCTTCACGCTTCAACCATTGAACAGATTTGAGTGAAATTTTGTGTAAGTATTGTTACCCTCAACCATATTAAATATACTTTTTTGGTATACATACATTCTATAGATTAATAAACACCTAGACAGTAGAAAAATACAATGTTCATCACATGATAATTTTCTGCTTGTGGGGATCGAACCCACACCCTCCGGCGCAATAGACCATTGCTGTATTCACAGCGCTAATCGGTCATCAATAAATATTTCAACACATATTCTTACTTACAGTTAAATAACTTATAAAAATCGAGTCGAGGCATGCAAGTTAATTGGAAGTCATATTAAATTCTTTATTATTAACCTCATATTTTATTAACAGCTAGGATGTGGCAATTTCATATGATAGAGATTAAATCATAGTTTGTGCTTAAACAATTTGTTAGTTTACACAACTATGAAAATTTTAAAAGTTATAGTGATAAATAAATTAGAAATTTTCGTTGTGGTGTTTTAAAAGTTTTGATATTAAAATACTTTTGCTTCCTCCCCCTATTCGAAGTTAAAAAGGTATTTTTGGTTTTAAGAATAAACTTAGAAATTATTTGCTACAGTTACAAAAAGGTCTTGACGCATAATTAGGTAACCATTTTATGTATCCCTACCAAAGTAGCTTTTTTATATTATGTACATTTATCTTTTCTTATATGAAACCTTTTCTTATTCTAAATAGCTAATACAGTTAATTGTTACTTAAAATCATGTGACGTAACTTTATAATTTTTCTTCTTATTACTGTTTTTCGTTGCTGCCGTCAGTGAGTCAATAGTGGTGTCCCCTGAAAATCATTGTGAGAATTCCAGCTGTACCTGGAATTCCGTTTATACATCGAGTGGAGACCCAGTTGGGGCACTCATTTGTTTACTTTGTTTGTTTACATTGTCTGTAAATGTATGTATAATGAGTTGTCCCAATAAATTATTTTTCTTTCTTTCTTTCCTTCTATACAATTTGAACAGCCATCATTGTAATAAGACCTTTTACTTTATTCAGTACTAGCTGTGCTCCGCGGTTTCACCCGCGTATACCACCCTTTCCCATGGGATTTTGGGGATTAAAAGTATCCTACGTCCTTCTTCTCATTTAAGACTAATTTTTGCGAATTTGTCCAGTAGATCTCGAGTTGTAAGTATTGTAACTCGTCTATGTTTTATATACATATCAACGTCGGATTTATTATATTATATTATATGTATAGAAAACCTGTTACGATGCGGTTCAATGGGCGATTTTATGACATTCACTACAAAGAAATTTTTATACTAAATTCTATTTTTGTGCTCTGTTTATTAATCTTATTAAGTACCAAATATGCATATCCACATGTGGGTACAAATTCCCAAAATCCTAAGGCAATTTGTCTCCAAAATTCGCAATTAGAACAATCCGTTGCTAGTCTAGACATCTGTGTCTTCAAGTGTCTCAAGTGTGCTGTAGAATGCAGCTTGTGTGATTGGTGAATAAATTATAGGCTACGGCATCTACTATCTAGTACACTGCGATTAAAGAACATGCGGACAGCTCGAATACGAATGGGACCATTCATCTTGATGAAATTAGAGGCATTATACTGCCTAATTTTAAGACATTCTTCCACTTAAAAATGTGGTGTAATAGTTAGGTGTTAGGGAGTAAGGTCCCGCCATAGAATAAGAAACAAAAAAACCATTTATCTCAAGAACACACACTCATAATAATAATAAAGGCTAAAAAACTAATGAAAAAAAAAAGAAAAAGAAAACCATAAACCATTGGAGCGTAACTACATATTCATATACAGTGAATATGTAGTTATGCCCCAATAAAGTAAAGTGTATATAGTGTCAATTTCAGGTGGAAAATATCTTCTCAGAAATTATGGTAAGTAACTTCCATTACCTACTACTACCCATTAATTTCCTTCTTTACACATAAATTATTACATAACGGGCTCTTGGTATGGGAACACCTGCGACACTTCTAGTATGAAAAATTTTATAATGCAGTAACTTAACCAATCTCTATAGCCTCTTGCGGGGATATTTCCCACGCCTATGCCGCTTTTTACAAGTAGTTCGCTCCGAACTGGAACGTTTTACGTACTCTTACACCAGCCAAAACATATTTTAATTAAAAGTTGAAATAATTCCGTTTTTTATTTACCCACAGAATTGAACCAGAAATATGTTAAATAAACTGAACCCGGACAAACATAATTATTTCATAATAGCTAAGCTCCGCGGTTTGATCCCCGTATGTACCCCGTTCCCGTAGGATTTTCGGGATAATAATAACCCTATGTCTTATTTGGGGTTTCAAAGAATCTCTGTACAAAATTTCATCCAAATCGGTCCTGTAGTTTCGGAGCGTCTTCAATACAAACTCAAATCATCCCTCTTTATAATATTAGTATAGACAAACATACAAAAATACAATCGCTTAGACATCTCTTATACTTGGTCAAAGCTGACTTCAACATTCGTTTCTCTCTATATATAGTTAAAAAGAAAGGATGTATGCATGTCAAGTTATATCGCTAGCTCTGTCTGAAAGCTCGGAAGCTGTTCTAACATTGTCTGAAACGCATTAACAACTTACGTCGAACATGCTTTGAGGGTTGAAACTATAGCATTGAGTCATGAACGTTTTTACTATTTATGAAGAAAAATATAGTTTTCCGCCATTACTTGCAATAACTTATTACAACTAAATAAAATAAAATAAAATAAAAATAAAATAAAATAAAATAACCCATAGCTAATATTACCTAAGATTAGTATAATTTATGTCCTAAGCATGTTTTCTACTTTACACTAATGTTATCTGACTTTTTGTTCAAATAAATGAAGTAGCTATTCATTTCATTTCATATTATATTAGTATACATTAACCTGACCACGCTATACACGGCATATACCGGTAAAAAAAAATCACCCAGTTTCTATATAAATAAAACGAATTGTTTTACTTACGGACAGTACAATATCCTACGGCGTTAACATGACATCCCAAACTTGGTTCCAATTGGTTGATTATAACCGCTCGTTAGTGGAAAACGCTTCGTACTCGTTATACTATTAACGAATGAAAGAGGTGGAAAGCGAACAATATCTATATATAGGTTTTTATAGCGTATTTTATGTATAGTTTACAGCTCACTGCATTGGTGTCGAGTGACGATGTGATACAAAGATGTATTGAACTAGATACAACTTGGTTTTAGTGTTCCACAATTTGATTGTGAATATATTTTTAAGATATAGCAGGCAATGAATCAAACAATATTGTCGCAGATACATTGCCAGTTTTTTTTTATTTAAATATAAATTTTAATTAAAGTAAATTTAAAATGTAGTTTAAATATATTTAAACATTTACTTACAAATAACACCTTTTTTATTTATTAATTTACTAGCTGTTTCACCAGCTTTTATCTCCTATTATGACACTGACTTTTTTCCTTTAGTGTTGTAATTTACATTTTACTTTGTGTTCTGCGAAATAAATATTTTTTCTTTCTTTCTTTCTTTCTATTACCGTGGGGTCAGTTGTTTAGGCATGAAGACAAGACAGACATACAGACAGAGTTACTTTCGCATTTAAAATATTACTAAGAATATACAATTCAGAATGTTATATCGATGTTACTCTGCTTTCAAACTGTGTAATCTATACATAAAATACACTATAAATATGAACGATATTTATAGTCTATTTTATGTATACATTATACAGTTTACTGCATTCGAGGTGTGTGTCGATATAAAACAAAGGTGTATTGAGCGAGATACAGTGTGTTAACTTGTACTTGCTACAATTTAATTGTAAATATTAACCGACTTCACTGCTTATCGTATCGTATCGAGGAGTATGGATATAATACGAAGATGTATTGAGCTAGAAGGAGCAATGTGCGAATTTGTATGTAAATACTATTTTTTTAATTTTTCTACTGTATTTGGCATCAGTATAGTGCTATTTTTATAAAAAAAAATAGAAAAATAATAGCTTTGGAAAAGGGGGCATTGGATTTATTTCTTTATGTAAATGGGAGGGTAAAAATAAGAGAAGTAGAAGATTTTTTATTTTTACACAGGAAGTATTTAAAAAGTTGGGAATCTATGAACTACACGATCTTCGTGTGTATTTTACTGATATGTTTACTATGAACGCTTTCGCTTACATTTAATTTATTACTGTAAAAGATAAAGCCGATGTTTCATAAAGTACTTAATTATGGAATACCCGCGAGGACTGAATATCAAAGGAATCCTTCAAACATTAAGGGCACAATTATCCTTTTCATACATTCACTAATGCTTTTAATAATGCAAAGACGTATTACATAAATAAAACTATTCCATCAACAATAAAGTTATAAGATATTTAATTTGAACATGTAAATGGCTAAAAAAAATAAATCTTTATATATTTTCTCCTTTTTAATGTAAAAACAGGCAAGCGGAGCATTCGGTTCACATTTTAAGTGACTGACCGTAGCCCATGAACATCTACAAAATCAAAGTGTTACAGCTGCCTTGCCGGATTGAAGGAAGGGGAGGGGATAACTTTTGCAGAACAAAAGATTATGAATGAAATTAACAAATTATTATGAATTTAACGGAAGATTTTTGACGTGACGTTTTATGATTTTTCTCAATAAGGTTTTGCTCAATAATGTATTTGACTCCCAAAAGACTATCTCCCAAGTTCAAAGACAAAGAAAACAAAAAAAAAATAGCTTGTTTTACAAATTTAAAAAAATGTTGTTACTTTAAATGAGGTTAAATATTGATTTCAACCAAAACAACAGAGCATTAATAATCCAAACATTATCTAAGAACCTAATATCTCCAAATAAAATTAAATGTAGAAGGTAAATTGCTCGGAATATATAATGGAAACTATTTTAGAAATATAATGATGTAGGGCGGGGATAATTTCGGGTTGGCCATTTAGTTCGTCCCGGGTGAATGCCCCGGATTAATGGTCACTTAGCCGACACGGATATAAATCTAATTCTATATCTAATTCTATTTTGGGACAATTTTGTGAATATTTATAAAATGTTGTAAAAAAGAGGCTGGAGGGAAACGCTGGACAAGATTAAAGTTTCCAATTTTTTTTTTTGATTTTTCATTTGATAGAAATAGATGGAGACCCAATAATTATGACTCAGCATTCAGCTTATAAATTCAGTCTACGGAGCAAGGATGATTTCATTTCATTTCAAGGGTAAGGTCGAGGAAGAACTTATTTTTATTAATACCACGGTGGAAAGATGACCGCTAGTTTAATAGAGAAGGTAGGATCAGTTACAATATTTTTAGTATCATTATTGATTTAGAACAATCAAAATGATAAAAAACTAGCTATGCCTCGCAGTTTCACCCGCGTACATCTCCCGTTTCTGAGGGATTTCCGGGATAGAAACTATCCCATGTCTCTTCTTGGGTTTCAAACATTTCAACGAATTTCATCTAATTCGGTGAACCGAATACCGCGTGACAAAGAGATATACATACAGACAGACAAACAGAGTTACTTTATAATGTTAGTAAGTATAAAGATTTCAGTCTGAAACGGTTACGGACAGTTCTATTGCTAGATACACAGTTTTGTTAACTAATAATATTAGATCAACTAATAAAAAAAATACATTGTTGCTTATCTAGATCCATATATCCGCGAATGTTTCTCACTACACGCCGCCATTAGCTAAGTTTTTGCGATCACAAAATTAGGTCGCCCCGGATCGCCATGCACTCGAATGTTTTGTGCAAATAAATATGGCGCTGGACTCGACACGCAATAGCGAATATTACATTTTCATTAACTTGAAGATTTCTTGAATAAATGTTTTAACACAGATTAGAGAAAAAATGCAGATGGAGTGTGCCGAAGATTCGAGTGATGCTAAACACACGTACGTACATGTGACTCTGTGTGAGTGTAATTTGAAAATTATGAAGCCCTCGTGACGTGTTGTGTCAAAATGGACAAACATTTTAGTATTTGCTTTTGAAGTTTGTATTTGCTTTTCGACGTCACTCGAGCCTTCGGCCGCACATCATCTACCTTTTATTAACTAATCTGTGCTTTTTAAAAACTGGAGATTCGACATGGTTTATTATAAACAGAAAAGTTTGTTTGTCTAATCTCTATAACTATGGATGAATTTAACAAATATTATTAAAGAAAAGATCCGGCAAACTTCGTACCGCCATTTTAACGCAACTTATTTGACGGGCACAAAAATACATCACAAACAATACTATGAGTCCTAAACATAAACATATTCGGAAACATATTGCACCATAAACATAGGTACTTATTCGAAGATGATACAGTGGCGGTTTGTCACTTTGTGTTTAAATTGTTAGCTTCAAACTACTAAGCTACGCAGCAAAATAAAGATAGAATCTATCAATACTCAAAAATGCGGCAAGATATATAAGCTGTTACAAAGCTGACGTTTCATTCGTTTACAGGACATTCAGTACATGTACCTAAACACGTAAAAAATAATTAATAGGGTCGGCGAGGCTTTATTTATTTAGTATGACATAAAATGAAACACTATCTAAGCTAAACCTTTATAATTATTAAAATAAATGGTAATAAAATCCAATTATCTAATTATATTTCGTAATAATTCTCACTACTCGTTGTAATTAGCTAAGTTTTTGCGATCATAAAATTAGGTCCCGGATCACGATGCACTCGTATGTTTTGTGCAAATAAATATGGCTGGTTTTGACACGCCATCGCCAGAGAATCTATTACAATTTCATTTACTTCAAGATTTACTATATTAAACGTGGAGATAATATAGATTAAACTTACTCCTAGTAGGATATTGTACTGTCCGTAAGTAAAACGACTCGTTTTATTTTTATAGAACTCGGGCATTGGACAATTAAGACGTTCTTGCATTTGATGTGGATTAAAAAAAATAAAATATTTTATTCGTACGAATTTATTCTTTGAACGAAGCACAACGAACGTTCCACTATAAGACTCGTGTAGATACAAGTTAATTTAATAATAGCTGATTAACACGACTTCGTTAGAATTATCTAGTTTAAGCGTAGTTGGGAATATACGACAATTCTAAAATTCTTTTTATTGGGAGAGCTTATTTAGAAGGTTCAAATATTTTAAAGTAGGGGTAATAAAAATAATAGCCTCCTCGACTGATAACAGTCATGGTGGCCAATCTCAACAGTGACTAGCCAGCTATGCCGGGGATAGTGCACAATGACGCGCGAACACCGGTGCCCTCTCTAATATTTTACTCTCATAATCCGATGAGAAGAAGAATCAGGCGCAGAATCGACGGCTTAATGTGCCTTTCGAGGCACAGGGCTATATTGCACTTGCCTTATCAACTTCCAGGCTCAATGCTGCTACTGAGATTTATTAGAAACAAAAAGCGCTCAGTAAATCACAATACGGCTTCACCCGGGAATCGAAACTGTGACGCTTAGATCTGTAGTCAACGTTGCAACCAGCAGTCAAATCTGTAGTCAAAGTTGTTTTACGACCGCTTTCAATAATGACTGTTGATTCGAACTAAAATATGATTACGAATATTTTCATCGACTGTTACATCGACTGCAAATTGATATACATAATTTTTGTCAATAGAGAAATTCTAATAAGTTTTGGGTCCGCATTTGATACCAAAACAATTTGAATGCGCGAATGCTGTATGACAAAGAGGTTGAGTATTGACAAACTCGCTGATGAAAGGTAATCATGCATTAATTTAATTAAATATTAGAATGTTCCAGAGCCAATAGTTACTATCTTAAACGGGAGCTTCATCTAATCAATCATCAAATTATCTAATAGATCAAACGCAAACTGTAATAATTTAAACGCATTTACACCGTAATATCGGAAAGCATTCAAACCGCGCTAATCACAGAGCAAGGTATCACTATAATCCAGACGCTAATTACTTGCAGGGGATGCAATTAGT
>LQNK01000786.1:961393-972083 GCA_001586405.1 Phoebis sennae | reverse complement strand
TCCGTGGCCTTTGTACGTAGAGACAAAGGCACCTGAATGGATAGTTAGTGTCTCATTTGTAATATCAAACGGGACGGTTCGTTTGGTCGAATCTTTGTTGGATGAACTTTGAAATGTTGCAATTGTTCATTTCTACAATTATTTTAAATATGCATATTTTTAATATACAGGATGTTCAGTTGAAATGACCACTTTGTCAAAGAAAACAAATTATTTTTCAAATTGACGAAGATCCACGTGCAATTGTGGTTACAACTGAATATTTGTGACTTTGACTTGCGAGTTCTTTCGAGTCAATTTCACCGATTTTAAGAGTCCACGTTTCAATTAGAAAATTTTGATTATATTTACTTACTACTCTATATTGGTCAACTGATTTTAAAGTATTGATTTCAGTCAAAAAAGTTTTTAGATACAAATTATACTTATTACTAAAAAATAATTTGGAATCATTACAAAATAGTAAGAACTTGTAAGTCCCACCCTGTAATATTCCCAGTTAGGCGCCCTTTATTTATAGGTAAAATAATTTGCAACTACTAACAGCGTCTGTCGAAAAATATAATTTATACTAATTAATGTCGAGCGTAACAAGAAGTTAAATTGAGCGCATTCGGTCCAAAAAACCAGCGGAAACATAGCAAAGAGCATTTTTTCCTATATTTTACATAAGAAAGTTTTCAATATTGTAGCAGCTCATATATGAGTTAATGACTCTGGGAGATTGGACGTAGTACCCATAAAATATTAATAATGCCATTATTTATCAGAGTACAGGTATATTGTATTCTGATAAATAGAGGCATTTAAATGCTGTCTCAAAGTTTAACCATTCAGAAAGACCGTATTTGACATTATTCCAGTTGAACGGCCTTACCGATAAATGAAACTAGCTTAACCACCTTATGACTAATTCTCATAAAAATAAAACTAGTCGTTTTACTTACGGACATAACAATATCCTACTAGGTCTAAAGCGTATTTAAAATAAACGTGGCGTTAACATAACTACCGAAACTTGGTTCCGATTAGTTGATTATAGCCGCTCGTTAATGAAAATATTTGGACATTTTGAAGTTCCGTCGCTTATAAGAACCGGGCCTTCATCTGCTCATTCTTACCTGCATTATTGTTACCTTAATGAATAAATAAATTATTAATTAGGTAACGATGATGACATTGGAACTAAATCATGGAGATTACTTTTTGACGCTTCAAGTGTACACAAGGCATTTGTTAACCTCGCACCATTTGTATCACATTTCCGTGCCATCTATGAAAATGAAAAATGCATCCATGTTTATGCATACATTTGTGGATCAATAACTCATATGTTATTTGTAATATTATTAGTTATTAATATTGGCTATCATCACCGACATTTGGTCTAGAGTCTAAAAGATAAGAGTACCCAGAAACAACCCTTATCGGAAAAGTATTACATTAAACTTAGAGTAAAGAACCGCGTGTTTCGTAGCGCCAATAATATTGTACGAATCCATCGTAGCGAAAGGATAATTGTCGACTGTCGTGATCACGAATAAACTGTTGCTATTTTGCCGTTCAATTTTATTTCATTACGCCCCTCTCGTTATGTCGTTACATACATTATTTTTATTGCTGAATCATAAGTAATTTGCGTAAAATTCTCTCGATGTCTTTATGAATTATTTTAAAATATTTGGGTAGGTAATTCCAATCGTATAAATTTATCTACCTTTATGAAATTATTTTAATTACTATTTTTTTTAATTAGTTTAAATTAAATTAAATTAAATTACTATAAGAAATAGTTGAAGATGACATTTAACATCGATAAGTTTATATTGAGTGCTATTACAAGTATATATACTATGCACACTTTTTTTTTTGATAAAAAATATTATCAAAAACCTTTTAAATGCGATGAATTTCAGAGAAATTCAATTATATAATTGAGCGAATAAAAACATCTGCTTCGACGAATAAATTATTTAACACCAAAAAAAATGTTGTCTTTTCAACAATTGCAGGACTTTAACAAAACAAATACTACCAAATGTAGCACAATAGTATAGCCTGAATAATCCCAGCCTAATTTTCAAACTGTCTCCAAATTCCATAAAATGAATAGAGCCGCTGCTTTTGGCAGTCGTTTACTACTCAACACGAGTAAGTATCTACTAACGAAAGGTAAATTGAAAAAAATAATTTATATTAATAAAATAATTAAAAAGGACCTAAGAACCAAATCTGTAACCAACCAACCAACAATCGGGCTGTCCCCACAGTTAATAAAAGGAATTAAGGTGAGGTTTAATACTCGCTGTCAATTTGACAAAACTTTGACGTCTCTAACGTGATCGGCAGATATTACTAGCGAAAATTAACCTAAAAAATAAAACATTGCATCAATTGTAAGATTTTCACAAAGTTCATTCCGAAGTTGTCACAGATATTGTCAAATCTGAATCTAGCACAATTGTAAAGCCTGAATCTAACGACCAAACTGTCTCCTAAAGTCCACACAATGAATAGAGCCTCTGGGTTTGACAGCCGATTTTAACTCGTCTCAATGCTACGACAACGGCTAAGGCTTGTCAGTGGTCGTATTAACAACTCAGAGTTGTTTTGTGATACGTTTTAAAATTATTGCTGACAACCCAATAATAATAAATAAATAACCCAGCCAGTAGTAATTATCTACTGGCTGGGTATTTAACTACAGTATGTTAACAAAAAAATCATGTTTCCATAGTATAAGCTTTGCTAAGTTTGGACCTAAGTGGCGGAGTGTTAAATGTTCCAGAATATTTAAAAAACTGTCTTTTTAAAAGTATATTTAAGTCCCAGTATTCAGTATAAGTATCCAATTTCTTGCTGGTACATTCTCGGTAGATCAACTTTCCGGTAGCAACTTCTTGAAAATTGTCGATTCAAAAGTACTTCTAAGAAGATGATTTGGTTTGATTTGATTAACATTTGCTTGAAACAATTTAGGTCATATAATGTGTCAATGGTACTTGACATAGCTTGAATGATTAGGAATTCCAGTTGCTCTTCAGTTATTGGTCTGTATTAGTATTATATATACACGTACGTATTAATAAATTGCCATCAGCAATTTCGCATCCTTTTAATTTGCATTCCTTATCCTCGCATATTCCCATCCTTTTTAAGCCTCCAAAAATATAGACTTTTAATAAAAGAACGAATTAATTAAAGACTTTTAAAATTAAATTGTGTAAAGGATTATGTTTTTAAAACATCAATGATGCCAAAAAGGGGAAGTATTTTTTTAAGATTTATAAAGTTGTAGTAAGTCTTTACTTGAACTTCACCTAAGCCATACAAAATGTGAAACTTGCCTTTATACAAAATGCTTTGTGCCACCACAGTGGACAACTTTACCTAACTTCCAAGTATGTTCTCCTTTATAAAGTTTGGTTAAGACTATATTATAGTGTCTAACGCAGCATGGCAAATTTCAATGAATTACATTAGGTTTTTACACCGAATTTTTTAATTATATTTTTTTTGATCATCTGAATTTTGAACCAAAGGTTAACGAATAACCACTAGACCAGTTAAGCAATAAATTTAATGGATTTATAAATTAAAAAAAAAAACAAAGGAAATTTTAATTGAGAATTCTTGATTTATTTCTAAAAATTATAGTGTTAAAATTTTCCAGTTTTGTAACCACCATTTATATTAGAAAGCCTATATTATTTTCTTTATTTTTTAATATAAATCTGCTAATGGAGGTAGTTGTTAACAATGGCATGTTTGTTTGTGTGTACATCGATCGTGTATAACGTGGACAGAGCGGACACTATCTGACTCTCAATATGGTAAAGTGACTGTGCGTTTTGCGGAAATAAAAGTATATACTACAAATAGCACTATTGCTAGTTGTATTGAGACAGTACTTTATAGTCACTGTTTTTAACTTGGTTTAGACCGACAGTTTCGGACCGATTCGGAGGTCCTTCATCAGGGGGAGTGAGATGTTTTAGCGATTAGAAAATTGTCGGTCTATAAGTTAAAAAACAGTGAGTATAAACCGACTCAATACAACTAATCATACGATAGCTGACTTATCGTTAAATTAATAAAAAAAATAAAGTATTGCTAATAAATTGAAATAATAGGACATTTTACTATAGTTCATAAACCCTAGCAATAATCACTAAAATGTTACGTAATTAGATATTGATGGATGTAATTATAAAACTCTTATTAATGATTTAATAATTAGTCTTAATATAGGCTAATATAATTACAAATTTCGCAAGTATCTAAATTAATTTCGACAGCACAGCAATTTGTTCACGATATATTACTAGGAATCTTTTTTTTGTTGTTTTGATGGTCAAAGCAGTATACTATCTTAGCCTGATAGATCTTAAAGGTCATATGATATATCATCACTGCCACCCATGAATCTAAAGCATATAAAATGTGTCACATGTTTTGCAGAAAAATCTTTATTTCTTTCGGTAATATTTACTCATAGGTCGTAAGTATGGTCACTATAGGGTAGGAATGTTTAACTGACCGGGGAATGCAGTTTGCTTAACACTCCATTACTCCCGTCGATTTCCACGGAGTGGTTTCAATCTAGGCTTTAGATGATTTACGATGCAGAATTTATATTTTAGTTCAAAATAAATTATGAGGTATATAGGAAATACTAGGTCATTCAGAAAGTATTGAGGAAAAATGGTTTTTGTATGGAGAATTGGTCAGTTATGGTTTATTTTTATTTATTTATTTTATTGGTAATCCTACAGCTTTATATGTTCACAATAATACAGCAATTGAGTTCTAATTTTACAATTAGCCATTAGCTAATGTATTGTTAATAGATTATACATTTACTTAACAAGAAAAAACATAATATACTTTACATTCCTGCTAGATGTTTGTGAAAGTGTGTGTGTAATTTTGAAAATTAAATTATAGTAAAAACTCACTTAACCACTATAATGAAAATATCATGTGTTTATATTTCCATTCTTGTATCATTTTTCTCAACAAAACCTCAAATCATTCCTATCACTATAGTTGAAAGTATAAGGGTAAATCAATAAACACTGAACTGAATCATTTCCTGATCTCTCAGAACGACATCAAAGGTAACATTATAATCGCAAATATTTCATACAAATACAATATTCGACTCGTTCAAACGTAAGGGGCCTTCCTGCCTTTGATGTCTTGTTAATATTTATAAGTGGGCTCTTCTAAGGTCAAAATTTATCGCGAAATATACAAATGACCCTGTATTTTGTGTGACAAGAAAAGAATTTCGCGTTTGATATATAAACCCTTGTAAGAGCTTCAAGTAGCCCCTTAAACAGTATCTTAAATAGGAACTCTTTTATGGCAGAGCAAGCAAAGGAGCAAGTGGGTCACCTGATGTTATTTGATCACCGTTGCTCATGAACACCTGTAACTCCGAATGTATCGTAGATGCTTTGCCGGCTTTTGATGAAAATATAGAACGTCTCTTGAAGGAACACTTCAATCTAGGTTTTCGACCATTTCATTAATTTATTTATGCAAACGAAGCATGCAATTCATCTGAACAAAGTGTCGCATATAACTCGCTAACTTTCATTGAATGTCTCTCCTATTAGTTAGGTATGAAGAAGAGACAGACATACAGACAGAGTTACTTTCGCATTAAATTAATAAATTAAAGTAAGTAAGGATGAAGGTAATGATTCTCTTGTCCGATTTCGGCCATTGTGGTCAATCTCGTCAGACTAGCTAGTTGCGCAAGAGATATTATGGTGCACAAGTGTACGTGCAAACACGTATGCACTCTCCACACCTTAGCATTCAATCAGACATTTATCTAAGGAGGGGTGGGGATTTTACACACATCAATTCGTACAAAAGCAATGTTCGTTTCGTGTCGCAAAATTAAAATACATGTGGTCATTGTTCAGTATATTTATCATTTTTAGAACGTCCACACATTTAAATTGCTCCATTCGAAAACAAACTGGTGGAAAGAATAAAATACATTTTATATTGCCTACAACAAAGGCTTAACGATTTCCAAGTACATAAATACCATCTGAAATTGAACACAAAAGTCGCTTGATTTATATCGCAACGGTATTCTGTAATTAATCGTTATTTTTACAAATCTCTTCGCGAAACCACCGCTTCTCTGTTAGACTGTGATTTCATTTACAGCGATAAGCGTTGATCTATTTAACTCAATGACTTTAGAAATATTGTAGATGTTCTCAGAATTTTACCGATTACAATATAATTTTTTTTTATGATAAAGCAGACAAGCAGAGCATGAGGTTCACCTGATTTTAAGTGACTGACCGCAACGTGAACACTCACAATAGCAGTGTCGCAATTGCCTTACCAGCTTGAAGAGTTAAAAGAAGAGGATAACGATGGGAAATTCTAATAGGAAATTTGGGGAGGAGTAGAATACTACTTGTCCCCCAATTTCCTGTACTGTTGTATAGGGGAGAAATGGGATGGGAATACAGGCCTCCATGCCCAGCTCACAGTACGAAACACAGTGCAATATTGATTTATGTCGATATTCTACTAAAGGGGCGGTAATTCATAAACACTTCCTATCTTTAAATTTAAATAGAACGAGGTGTGTATAAAATATGAAAAACCATATCTCGAGTAAAATCATTTAAACAAATTTTATTAGAAAACGTTAATAAATTAGCTTGCAATTATTTAGTAATAAGACCTGTCAGCTTATATAAGTATAACTTGTTTTTACTAAGACATTCTGTAAAAACCTTAGTGGTTTGTTGTATGCTGCTCTGTACCTATGTAACTTTTTGTTTTTTATTGACCGAGCGAAGCAAGGTCTCAGAGTCGAGATGGCCGGGCGGTTGTATGTTTGTATGTAAGTATGAAAAACTTTGTCCGACGATAACTTGAGTATCGTTTATCCGATCTTGATAAAATTTCATAGGCGGATAGTTTAGACAAAAAAAAATGTCGAGTTCGAAGATAAGTGAAATCGGTTGCGGAGATAGGGGGGATGAAATAGGTGATTTTCATATGAATATAGCGGAGTGTGGTATCAAATGAAAGGTCTTGATTTATACATTACAACGCTAGGTCTAGCTCGGGGCGAGCCACTAGTTAATAAAGATATTAAAAAAAGTAAAAAGCCTGTACAGCCTAAATCGCTTCTACCATCCGCCGATCCAGACCCGCATGCTAAAACTGGGTAAAACCGGCCCGTTCCGGTTAAAGCCGGATAGAGCCGCGCGAGCTCGACTTTCGCCCTCATTACGAGCTTTATCAAATTAAGTAGCGCTTTTTCCTTTTTAATTCACCACGTTCTAACTGAGCATTTACGTAAGGATTATTTATATTGGTGGGCTTATAGCATTGTGTTGCTTGTTATTGCTATAGGGGAATTTCCTCGCGTTTATTACCGGGTTGAAATTAGATGCGATGCTTTTGCACTTTTATTATATTACTTTACGTGAACACAATTACTTATAAAAGTTTTTAAGAAGGATTTTTATGTTCAACTAGCTAATTTTCAGTGATTATTTTTTGCATAGGCATGCTTTACCAGTGACGTTATAGACCGCAGAAAAAAAACAATGTATGATGTTCTCAATAATAAGATGAAAATAACAGCCATACAGAGAAATACAGTAAAAAATTTAACATTAGAAACTAAATATTAATAACAAAGAGTAAAAAGAACAGAATATAATGTAAACCATTGTACTGTGTGGCAGCATATTTTGATACCTAGAAACAAAAAAGACTTGTATTTGTATTTAATGTAGCTCAATATGTGTGACAAAATTTAGTCAATATTTACTATTGACACAATCTGAACCAATGTAATGTTAAATAAAGTTTATTTTATTATTTATTATTATTATTATTTAAGTTTTTCGCAAAAACAATCTCCTTAAATACAAATCTGTTTTGCATCTCGTTCTAGCGTTACAAACACGCTTCATCGAATACGCATTTACTTGATGAAGGCCTGACTGCTGACTGGAGAGCACTTACGAGACGATAAAAAAGAACCCTATCATTCAATAAAGTTAATCACTATAATATATTTATTAAGAAATAATAATTATATCATAAAATATTTCTGTCTTAGCTACGCCTACGGCTCGCCTATAAATTTAATTAAATTTAGTTTAGTTTTACCAAAGCTTCCTCATATATTCTGCCTAGGCAACGACCCAAAGCGAGTCTTGGCCTCTGATAAGAGAACACCAGCGATCCCGGTCTGAGCTTCTGGTTTGGAAAGTAGACAACTGATAAAAAAATTATAATGCTGATATCATCATAATTTCCTAGCCATGAGGGTCGAACCCTACGACACAATGGAAACTGTTTTAACCAATGCGCCAATCGAATCGTCAAGAATATAATTTTGTATTCTTTTTCATGATAGGATGATAGCTTAATCCCCCATACGAACTCTTTTGTGGCATAGTGGTGGGAAGTTGAACCCTGCACAAATTGGCAGACTGAAAATCAGCGCTGTGGGTTTAAAAACCTAGCAGCATTTCTAAGTCTGCCCAATTGCCACGCTTATTAAGTTTCAGTTTTTATTTGTTTTGCCGCAATGTAAATTGCAATGAAGATTTTTCTTTCTTAATATTAAAACCACGATATTAATGCAAGAATTTTAGAATCGAATCGTGCATAGAACTTTTTATTATCCACGCAGATCGCAAAGCTGTATTTATTTTGTATACTTATAACCGTTATTTATGCAAACCGCGGCGCCGGCGTGCGATACAATCTTAATTTATTTTTTACAATGAATTAAAAGCTATTGTTAATTTCACTGCATGCGAGTGCAGTTAATCTACATTTTACAAAACGAACGTGCGGTCCGTAATCCGAATTATTATTGGTTAATATTTTTTAAAAATTGATGATAAATTATGGTTATATAATTTTCAGTATTCGGCTTTTTCAACGGAAAATAATGGAGCTTCAAAGGATCACTTCTTTGTCTTTTTGTAACTGTGACTATTTTTTATGTAACAGCGGGCAAGCGGAGCATGTGTTTCACCTGATGTTAAGTGACTGACCGCAGCCCATGAACATCTACAACAGCAGAATGTCGCAGATGCCTTGCCGGTTTGAAGAAGGGAGATGATAAATGATGGGAAAATGGGAGAGGTAGATCAGGGAGGGAGAGTAATGGCATGGAAATAGAGGCCTGCTATTCGGCTAAACCCTTTTTTTAAGATGAATGAGTAGAATCGACCTGCAATCATGAACTGAAAAGTCCTCCTGTCGATTTCAGCATCGTTGGCCAATTGCAACAGACTAGCTAGGTTCGCAAAAGATGCTCAAGTCAGTCATAAGTGCTCTTTCTATGACTTACTCCTCATAATCTATGGTACCGTAAGTTACATAATTATGTAATACTAGTCCCGCGGTTTCACCCACGTATATCTGTTTTTCACGTTGCCGTGGAATTCGATCAATATCCTTTTTGTGGATGCTTACGTCATAACATCTACCTGCATGCCAAATTTCAGCCCGATCCGTCCAGTGGATCGTGGTTTGGGCTGTGCGTTGACAGGTCACTATGTCAGTTAGTCAGTCACCTTTGAGTTTTTTAAGTATAGATTTAGCTAGAGAAATGAACACACTACGAAATACATACATATATGTATTTTAACGAAGGATTACAAAACATAATTTAAATTTCACCTCTTAAGCTTGCATCTCTTAATTTCATTGCTGTTATGAAACACCATTCATAATTTCTCGTAACCCAATTTCAACAAAAAACTCACGAGCATGTTCAACTTAAAGAAAACTTTCCAGTGCAAAAAACATAAAAAATCTGTAAAATACGGCACACGCTGCAAGCAGCAAGGTACCGGTGACTATAACATATTTTTACAGCCTTTAAAATTTACGTTCCCGCCAAATTGGAATTGCTTTGAAAGGCATGAATGGGCGTTTTATTAGTGCTATTCACGAAGCTTATATTTTTAAAGCTCGCTTTTGTTGAGAGGGAAAAATATCCTTCATATAGACATGTGATTTTATAGACCGGTTTGTTAATTCTATCGGAGAGTGGAAAATCGTAAAAAGAAATGCTGAATTCGAAATATACGAGGAATTTTATATTTCAACGGCCAATTAGTTTGCTTTTTTGTAATATAATCCGTTAGTTGAGGGATAGCTTTCTTAAAATGATTTTTTTTAATATATTACATGTACCCACATTACCTATACTTCATGCGATACAAGATAAGCAATGGCTAGCGATGATTTACATTCTGTGTAACTTCTAGTCATGACGAATGACTGAATATTTTTCCAAGAAAACTAGCATTCTATATATTGCTTTATTCCTACCCTTCGACGCTCGCTTCTTAGTACAAACATTACAAAAACTACATATTCTTTATGCACAGGGATATAGGTAATGGCCTTATTACTATTTTATCATACGATAAAATAGTAATAAGGCCATTAGCATACGCTTGAAGCTACTCGCGAGCGTGTTTAAATCCGCGGTTTCATACTTCACAGGTTTACCTGTAACATGCTAATCCAAGCTCAATTCAAGAATCTTCATGTTGGTCAAAACCCTTGTAAATCAATATCACAATTGTAGATAACGTTTTAATGTTTATAAGCTATAAATATTGTGTTTTGTTTATGATTTTCGATAAAGCCCGCTTAG
>LQNK01000786.1:933006-958896 GCA_001586405.1 Phoebis sennae | reverse complement strand
TATGATGATGTACTTGGCAATATGCAACAGGTACTCTGAGAGAGTGCTACAATATTATTCTTGAAAATTAATAAATGCCACTTGTTTCGTACGATGTACTGTGTTCCGGAGGTCTGGATAAATGGGATCCACTCCCTCTGTTCTACTCCTCTCCTAATTTCCCATCATTAAACCTCTCCGTATCTCCTTCAAGCTGGCAAGGCAACTGCAAGACTTTGATGTTCATGGGCTGCGGTCAGAAACTTAACAGGTGATCCGAACGCTCCACCGCGTGGAAGCTAAAGCATAAATAAAATAATTATACAATAACAATTAAAATAATTTTCTGTCGCCATATAAATAATTTAATCATTTTTTTTTCTTTTTTCATTTACAAATGTCTCTCTTTAAATACACAAACATAAAGATAATACTTATAATCACTTAAAATATATAGCTAATTGCTATTGCTAATTTAAAAATAAATAAATCGTTTAATTGTCATCACCAACAATCGAAAGTATAGAATAAGAATTTGTCTTCACCTACAATCAAAAGTATCTATTGAATAAGAATTGTTGAAAAACATCAACCTATCAATCTTATTTCTTTCTTTTAAGACTAATCTGAAGATACGAGGGTTTACGGGTTGCCATTACCACGTGACACGTTATTTAGCTTGATCAACTAAAAACTATATTCCCTAAAAAAACTATAGCGTTTTATTGTCACTCTTTTCAGCGGTTTTATCGTCCGCTGAAATGTCAAATGGTTACCGTTAACGACATTGTGTGGAGAAGCAATTGCTTACTACTTTACGGAAATTTATTTTGGCGTTTATAAAACGTAGTTTTTTTAAAGCTATCTTTGTACAAAATTTCATTCCAATTGGTCCAGTAGTTTCGGAGCCATTTCAATTTAAACAAACAAAAAATCAAATTCTTCGTCTTTATAATGTTAGTAATTAGTATAGATGAAATAAAAAATTGATTAAATAAATATTCGTAATTCTTTTCTCATATTAAAACATAATGTTGACAAAAAATATGACTATGTTACTTAATGTTGGTAAATTTCCCAAATAATAGTTAAAATTACTTGTTCTTCATTAAATTTATTAAAACTCTACTTATAGCTATTTAAACTCAATACATTTAAAAACAACCAGTAACAAAAATAAACAAAAATTCGAAACAGATCCTACGAAAACATGGCATTTGAATACACTCACCCTCAAAACCGGTTGAGAAATACAATTTGCGTGTCTTTATCAATGGAAACCAAATCAGCTGATGGAGGCTGCGGCTGATTTTGGACGAATCACATCTCGTTATTTTATTTTACATTTTTTCTATGAGAGCTGGTTACGAATTTTTTTGAGATTTCAAAAAAATAACCAATCATAAAATAATTAATTATAAAAAGCATCATGACATAGTTTAGACATACAATTAATGGATTTTATTTAATAAAAAAAAACAAAAAGCCAACATCACGCAGTGTTCCCAGGCGGTCACCCATCCAAGTACTGACCGCGCCCGACGTTGCTTAACTTCGGTGATCGGACGAGAACCGGTGTATTCATCGTGGTATGGACGTTGGCGATCATACGTGGTTAATTATTCTTGTGTTAGACATTATACACTAAAAAAAATAATTAATTGTTAATTGAATGTGAATAACGCTTTCTGTTAGCACTTGTTAAATAATTGCACGGTATTGAGAAAAAATGCATTATCTTATTCATTTAATATACACAGTTATTTTAATTATATCTAAAATATATTTAAGATACTTATATAATGTATCTAAAAGAAAAATAATATAAGAAAAATTATTTCATCAGCGAGGTCTTAGACTATACTTATTACTTAAGTATCGAAATAATGGAGAGAAAATAAAGGGGAAGACTGAAAAAGACATGTGAAAAGCCTTTACGTGTTTGCTGATTACAACAATGAAGAATTCGTGTCAAAATGTTGAAGAAAATCACAAAATTATTAGTACTACGTCTTATATTGATAATTCCCCTTTGAGAATTATTATTGTTTAAGATAGAAAGAAAGAAAGAAAGAAAGAAAAGTTTATTTATAACAGAATATTTTATTATTATATTTATTTTATTTTTATTTAGTTTATTTTTTTTATCAGATAGGTGCTGATACTTAAATCAATTCATAATATTATTGTATAATTTTAAGTGGTAACTCAATAATAAATAGGAATTATATCCATTAAATAAGTAGGTAAATATATTTTTGTAATTATATTTAAAAAATATAAAACAATGATTGATTTCAAATGACAAAATGATAAAATGTGTATTTGAAATCAAGAAAATAATTTTCAATATAACTTTACGTATGATAAAAAAAATCTACTACTTACTGCTGAACGCATTTCCAAAATAGTTGATTTAGTTTTAACTAACAAAAACAAAAAAATAATTTATTGTTTAATTGATTTTGAAAAAAAATTGATTGTAAAAAAAATAAGTAAAATATGTTGCTCAATGTTCTAAATGATGGAATTTATTAAAACTCTCGCATAACTCGATTCCTAAACTTAATAGGTACTTAAATAAATATTTGCGAAAGTGACATCTAGGTGTTCTAACTGGAACTATTGTATGGTTATTCAGCGAGCAATACTAAAGTTTATAAATTAAACATAGGACCGGTGTAATTCAACAGAGGGCGTTTTAATAAAAATATTTTAAAGAAGCAGTACGTAACGATAGTTAAGTACTTTTGAAACGTTGTATATATATCCAATTAATTAACTTAACAAATGATTAAGACATTTTATACAGAATGTTTATATAAAATGTTAAGTAATATAAATCTGTTATTAAATATAGTTAAAGAACAATAAATTCCCAACTACTATCGCCAACGTCCATACCACGTTGAATACACCGGTTCTCGTCCGATCACCGAAGTTAAGCAACGTCGGGCGCGGTCAGTACTTGGATGGGTGACCGCCTGGGAACACCGCGTGATGTTGGCTTTTTGCAAATTTGAAATTTAGAGGTAAAATTTATTTTACATGATGCTTAAAATTAGAACAATCCTTTTTCATACCCAATCAAAATGTATAATCAAATCCCACAATTTTAGTGGTTTTAATAGTGCCTTGAAAGAGGATTAAAATCTTCGTTCTAAAAATGTTACAAAGCTGAAAATGGAATTAAAATGTAAATCCTATGAGCTCCGTGCAGTATTTCCGACCGCAATCCGATCGAGTAACGGTCACTTTAAATATTCAACGGACCAATCTGAAATTCTACGTCCGATCTATATTGCTTCCATTTTGAACTGTTTCTCTATTAAATTGTAATAGTTATGAACGACTATACGAGTGACTAGTGTAATTCTATATTAATATTTAACAAGCTTTTAAATATCTCTGTTTACATAACAATTAAATAAGAACTTGGGAATCATGATAGGCCTCAGTTCTTTTGTTAGTGAGCATAAAAAGGTCGCGTTATACGAGTATTATAATATTTAATTATTAATTAAATTAAAATTGAACTTGGCTCTTCTAAAGTTCTAACAAACTAGTCGCGCCCTCCGGCTTTACCCGCGTATCTTCTGATCCCGTGGCTACTGAATGAAAGTAGCCTACTTATATGTTATTCTGAACCCTTAACTATACTTATACCAAGTTTCATCATAATCAGTTGAGTAGTTTTTGTATGAAAAAGTAACAAACAGACATACATAAATCCTCACAAACATTTGAATTCATAATTTTTGTAAGATTTCTATTGGTTTGGTATTATTATATCTCCCGTTCCAAAATCTATATTTTCCAAACATTTGCGTTGTTACACAATTCTTATTTGCAAGTAAATAAAGCAAAATTTCACTAATGGAGGAACGATGTTACTTTTTGAGAGTAATAAATTGTGTCAAAGAGACCTTTGCTATATTTAATTTTATGGAATACTCGCTAAATATTTACATTGCTGTTTAAGCTGACCTTTGCGATTCAATTTAGTTTTTCCAAGGAAACGTCGCTCCTGTTTCTTTAGTCCAAAGATAGATTATGTAACAATTCTTTATCTTATTATCTTACCTTTTCTGTCTTATTTTATGAGAAATTGGTACCAGCAGTTTTTGAATAATTCCATATGGAGATTTAAAAATAATGTTATAGTATATTTGTATTAATTTATTTATCTTTTTTTGCATAAAACAAATATTTTGTATGCTATTGCATATAAGTGGCAAAACATGCGAACATTCTCCAGATTAAGATCACTGTATACCATGTCTTTTACAAAAATTATAATATGAATAAATAAATGAAGTGGTATCATGGGTGGGGTAAACTTAACATATATCCAAAAAGAAATGAAGTTACTGTTTGTATATTTTATCCGCTTTACCAGAACGTTAGTGGAATATAAATTAAAGTTTTACTGGCATTCTGGTCACAACAAAGTATAAGGATGGCGTATTCTTAATGACTAAGAAAAAAAAAATTAATTAAAAATTAAAAATTAAAAATATTTATTGTCATGTAAAGATATTACAAACACAGAAAAAAATTACAAAGAGTAGATATACATACAGTTACTAAAAGATATACAGTGAGGCCCAAACTAGGCTGTTGCCTGTGTCTTGGGTCCTCGTAAATAGGATTACATCTAAACTATGAGTAACTAGGTACGTACGAGTAAATAGGATTACATCAAGGTGTTTTTGTGTGTGAGTGTGAGTGTGTGTGTGTAGGTGAATGTGTGTGTGTGTGTGTGTGTGTGTAGGTGAATGTGTGTGTGAGTGTGTGTATGTGCGCTTAAACGGTCAGGATTTAAACTAAGTCTTCGGTGTCGCTGTATGAAAGATTGTCAAGTAGGGATTTGACAATTTTCACGCATTTGTGTATAGTGCGATCCGAGATTGATTTTATTTTACAAACATTGTTATATGTGTTAAGAAGTGAGTACGACGGACTTCGTCTAGCAATATTCGATTTATATGTTGGTAACGGGATTCTAAAGGTCCTTTTGGAAGCTATTTTTTTGTAGTCATGTCGGGATTTCACAGTTTTATGTGTTTTGATGACGGCATTTAGGATGTAAAGCTGCCTTACTCTGAGCACATTAAATTCTCTATACAAATCGTTAGTCGGATATTGAAAAGGTTTTCTTAGTGTCACTTTTATAAGCGCTCGTTGGGCCCTCTCCAGATGTATTAGGTGAGTTTTGGCCGCACTTCCCCAAACCGAAATGCAGTATTGTATTAGGGACTGACCTAATGCTAAATATATTTGTCTTAAGATGTCGAATGGGGTACAGTCGCGTAGTTTTTTCATAATGTATATGACTTTTCGAACTTTGGAAGATAAATCTATAATGTGTTGTTTGAAGTTTAAATTTGTGTCTAATGCAATTCCTAGGTATTTTATAGTGTTAGTTGATTTGATCAGACTGCAGTTACAATCTTCGTCAGGATTACATGAATGAAATTTTATACCGTCAATGGTCAAAGGAATTGAGTGTTTTGTTTTAGAAAAAGTCAAATATTTTGTTTTGTTTGTATTTAACGTGAGCAGATTTCTATTTAGTGCTTCTCCGATTTTAGACAAACCACTTGTAGCAACTTCATATGTATGTTTCCAGTCCTTTCCAAAGTACAAAACAGCAGTGTCGTCAGCATATGCTATGATGTGGGAATTTTCCGTCGTTATATTAAGTATATCGTGTATATATATTATGAACAGTGTTGGGCCAAGGACACTGCCTTGAGGAACGCCAAATTCTATTTGTAGTCCCGAACTTATGTGTTTATCAATTCTGGTACACTGTCTACGATTTGTAAGGTAGCTCTTAAACCAGTTTAATGCTTTATCTCTGATACCAATTGATTCTAGCTTCTTTATAAGGAGTCCGATAGATACAGTGTCGAACGCTTTTGCAAGATCTAGAAATACTCCGAGGCAACATTCGCCGTTATCTATGTGAGATGATATAAGATCTGAAAGAAGTGAAACAGCGTGTTCGGTTGATTTATTCTTCCTGAATCCAAATTGGTTATCTGAAATTAGTTGAAACTTCTCTAGGTATGATGTTAATCTGTAATTGACAACTTTTTCTAGTGTTTTACCAAGTATACTTAGCAGAGCTATCGGTCTGTAGTTTTCTGGAGAGGTTTTCACTCCGTTTTTGTAGATAGGAGTTACAGCCGCTGGTTTCCAGCAATCTGGAAATGTACCGGTATCAAGACTTAAATTGAATATGTGAGTCAGAGGATGTATAATATAAGGGAGAATTGCTTTAATAGTGGTGACTGCTAGTTTGTCTATTCCAGGTGCACTGTTGTTTTTCATGTTTGAGATAATGTTTCGGATTTCAGTTGCGTCCGTAGGAGACAAAAAGAAAGATTGAGGTGTGATGTGTTCGACTTTATAATCCATTATTAATTTGTCCTGAGTGACATTAAGTTTATTTAAGATTTTATCTGCTAAGGACTTCCCTACCGATGTGAAATATTTGTTACACATATGGAGAGAAGTTTCAACATCATTGCTATTTTTTAGTAGTTCTACTGGAGTATTGTTTTGTTTTGTAGTGTGACTAATCGATTTAATAGCTTTCCATAACTCTTTAGTATTAGTTTTATTCTGTTCTATGAGTGTGCTATTGTATTGATTTTTTATATTTCGAAGTAGTTTCCCACAAAAGTTTCTGTATCTGTTATATATGTAGCGACGGTTCGGATCATTGGGATAAGTTTTGGTTTCTTTATGTAGTTTATCTCTATGTCTCATACATCGAATTAGGCCAGGTGTTATCCACGGTTTAATATTTATGTTTTTCCGACTTATTTTTATTTTGGTTGTGTGTTTTTCTATAATGTTTGTGAGAGTAGAGTAGAATGACGATGATGCATCGTTTACTTCAACATGATTCATTGTGTCCGTCCAGTTAGTGCATTTTAAGTCGGATATAGTAGCATTTAAATCAATTTTCTGTCGTATTTTAGGTTGAGACTGCGAGTATTTTGGAGTCAATATTTGAGCTACTACAATGTCGTGGTCTGTGACTGTAGAGTTACATATTGCGCCGAATGGTTTATTGGTTGACCTAATGAAAATATGATCCAGGCAAGCTTGACCTCTTGTCGGTTTTGTGATAGCAGGCAGGAAACTGTGTGATGCCATTATGCATAGGTAATCTGTAGCTTGCTGGCATGAGGAGTTGCAAATGTCTATATTAAGATCTCCTGCAACTATCATGGTCGGTGAGTATCTAGTGTTAACTAAAAGAGAGTCCAAAGAGGAAAGAAATTGTTCGTTGATTGGGTTTGAGGGAGATCGGTATATACCGAGAAGTACGATATTGCGACTTATATGTATTAATAGACTGTCTGCATTTGTTATACCTGACTCTTCAGATACTGCACTGAAGTTATTTTTAATAAATATTACAACACCACCAGCTTTATTGATCTGGGTTTTAGAGCGGAATGAATTATATCCTGGTAAATGCTTAATTATTAAATCATCTGTTAACCAACACTCAGTTAAAACAATTGCGTCAAATGTTTGATGAAATCGAGTTAGAGTTACAATAAAGTCGTCAATATTACGATTAAAGCTTCGTATGTTCAGCGCTAAGATCGAAAAACCGTGATTGTAGTATTTAGTACAAGAGCTGTTGAAATCTTCTATACTTGGGTAGGAATGACAATCGATGGCAATGGTTTCATCTATATCATCTGCAATGTTAGCTAAAGACGTCATGGTAAATGATTGTTATTTGTTGTAAAAGTGATTTCAAGTTTTTAGGTGTCATTCCTTCCAGTACTGTTATAATATGACTTAATATCGGATTGTATCTGAAATTGTTTTTGAAGCGCATTGTTTGTAGCGTGAATGAGTGTAGTTGTATGTGTGTGAAGTGTAGAGTAATTATTGTAATAATCAAATTGTTATCTGGTATAAATACCATAAAAAGTATAATATCAGGACTAAGGATAATAAAGTTGAGCAATACTAGACTAAGCTTAAAATTAAAATTATGACGAATTATGTTAAAGTAGTTAATACAATATATTATTCTTAAAGTTTTTGTGTGACTTGTAATATTCAAAAGGGGATTTGTAATGCTTTTCGTCAGTCAAAAGTAAAAAAAAACTGTTATTTTGGGTTGAGCATCTCGTAGGCAAATACAAAATATTTTAAAGAAGCAGTATGTAACGATAGATAAGTACTTTTGAAGTACTATACATGGAATTAATTAACTAAACAAATGATAGACATTTTATACAGAATGTTCATATAAAATATTAAGTAATATAAATCTGTTATTAGATATAGTTAAAGAAGAATAAATTCCCAACTACTATTGCCAACGTCCATACCACGTTGAATACACCGGTTCTCGTCCGATCACCGAAGTTAAGCAACGTCGGGCGCGGTCAGTACTTGGATGGGTGACCGCCTGGGAACACCACGTGATGTTGGCTTTTTGCAAATTTTGAAATTTAGAGTTAAAATATAACAGTTATTTTCTACTTATTAAAGCGAGGAAGTCGGTTCTATCTTTTTGGCGAAAATTTTTATTTATCACTTTTTAGTGTCCTGTGAAGGGTAATCGAATCATCTAGACACATTTCAGTTGATATTATATTCATCATAAAACCTTAACCGCAGAGCTTATTCCGTTAATTTTCGAGGAGTTCCGTTTAGGAGGAGGATGTTAGAAATAATATCTTCCAGATGGATGATCAGACCTAAACCAAATTTCTATGGGACCACACTGGAATGCAAAAGAATTTTTCAAATCGGTCCATAAACGCCGGAAATATGCGGTAACATACATAAAAAAAAACGGTTGAATTGATAACCTCCTCCTTTTTTTGAAAGTCGGTTAAAAAGAAAGAAGAAACACAAATACAGTCTCTATCAATTTATATGAAAAGAATCTAATATACTTTTCTAGTAATATAATCAAGTCACGTAAGTTTTCTATTAAGACCCCCATTACACGGAAAATGGCATTCTTCCCTACCGTTTATCAAGTCGACTAACTTTTGATACAAACTTGCTCGATCCGAAATAGGACGTAACTTGCCAATTTTGAAGTAAGTAAATTCTTTGTTGCTTGATTGATTATTTTTCAGTAAAAAATTATGTTTGATTATAAATAAAATGTTGGGCGAAGCGAAATTATTATTTTTTTTAATAAAACTTAATTTTTTAGTTAGATATGTCTAAAAAAATATTGCATGCGCCCCCGAAATCTAATCTATGGTGCATGGAGAAAAGTTTTCAAAAACAGATTGAAAAATTACACCATTTGCAGCCCTTACAACAGTATGGACAATAAAATGTAACATAGGGTGTATTTTATTAATTTTTTAAAATATTCCATATATCCGCAACCTATGGAATTTTACTGAATTCAAAATATAATTATGTCATAACTTCCTCTATCGAGGATTTTTTATGTCAAAAGGGGGGCACACGAGCAGGCGAGTCGCCTGATGTTAAGTGATCAACTCCCTATATGATTTTCTGACACTCTCGAGAAACTAAAAATATACCTTTGGTCTCCTGTACAAGGATTATTCTTTGATACTAGCAAATAAATTTCAATAGTGAGATGTAGCAAACGTGGCTGTACATTAGACATAAAACGTTTTCTTTCCTTGTAGATGTTTATCAAGTAGACTAACTTTTAATACAAACTTACTGGATCCGACAAACGACGTAACTCGCCTTTGAACGGAAAATCAATTATAGTGCCCTTTTACAGACTTTGACGGTTTCTTGCTAATTTTCAAGTTGAATTTTTTGGAAGAACTTTTGCTTGGTATTGCTTACTGATGTCAAATTTGTTCATTAAATGCATTTTCATGTCGTTTCCAATTATTAAAAAAAACCTATTAAATTCAAAATAATCCATTAGTGTATAGAGACATTTTTACAGTTAAAATCTTTAAAAAATAATGGAATTACTTGGATTTTGAAGAATTGCTCCATCTAACATCCACGAGGGACGGTTTATCCAGCATGGCCAGTGTCGCTGCAGAATTTTAACATTTATTTTGCATTTCTAGTCATATCCTATGTGGTAAACAATCGTTCGAACATAAACAACAAAATATTATAGTAGATTCTATCCATGCTGCTTGCGTAGACGTAGGTTATCGTACTTTCATATACTAAATTTATTTATCCTGGTTGTAAAACATTTTCATGCAACATTCAAATTCAATTTCATACGAATTTTCACTGTCAGCGGCTGTTTTCGCGTTTAATGGGGGACCTCCGTCAGATTCTTAGTTGCTCTTTTAATTGTTTCAACTAATTTACTATCTGCTTAAATATCCGTTCAAAGATTACCTTTCCTTATCTGAATTATCTGCAGCTAGACCTATGTAATTTTGGCAATAGTTTTCTTTGATAACGTCGCACAGTTTATATTGTATGATTTAACATTGCGGTAATCATGAGTAGTACTCAATAGTTTAAAAGGTTTGACAAGCAGGAGTGGATCCATACAACGCAGAATAAGCTCATAAATATATAGGCCATATGCGATCAATCTGATCCCATGAGTCCGAACGTGACGCACGGCTTTAGGTGCTATGTTATGCTAGGTGTTGCAGTGGGTAGTTTACACTATATAACTAGTCATAGCGAATGTTTACAACGCAGGACAAGCTCATAAATATGTAAGCCATATGCGATCATTTGTTGGTCCCGTGAGCCCGACGTGACGCACGGCTTTATGGCGCGTGTTTATTGAAAAACTTCACTAACGTGTAATCGGATGAAAAAATGTTATGGACGTGCGGAATTTAAATTGTGTGAAAGAGGCAAACGAGAAGATGTATCATTTTAAGGAAGCAAACTGTTTCCAGAAGAAAAACTTGTCTTACTGACAATCCTAGATTTGACTTTTCTATTGGTCTATCAAAAGGATGAAAAATAGTAAAACCTTGTGTAGTAACTTTACGTTTTTCTCGCACATTTTAATTACATCTAGGTACAAAGTTAATACAATAAGGTTCCTAAAATAGCAGGAGACAGGCGTCCCAACTGAGTAAACTCCGTGCTATGGATCTCCTGGGTTCCACCTCTCGTTATTTCTTTTAAAAATATTTAAACATTGATTTACAAATGAAATATACATTTTATTTAGAAACAAAACATGGTTAAACAATTTTTAGTTGTGTATGTAATATGTATGTGTATGTGTGTTTGTGTGTGTGCGTGTGTGTACTTAATACGATTAAATAGCACAGGTAGGAAACAGCGAATATTAGTTTTTAAGGTAACGGCTTGCAGATTTTCACTAAATAGCCACTGTAGTTTTTTTTGCATATCGTTTAAGTCATAGTATAAAGATGCAATCTAATAATTCTGATGTACAATTTTCCGCTGTAAAAGTGGGATGTATATTAAACACTCTAATAAATGTCAGCCTAGCTATTGGTAAGTATCGCTAGTAATCAATAACGGGGGGTGAGCATAAATTGTACTCTACTTTGCAAGTACGGTGACCATGTTTGAGTCTCTGACACTTTTTTCTATTATACTATATTTTATAAAAGAGAGTCCTTAAATAGAGTTTTATATGTAATTTTAACTAACTAAATTATGTTACTGACGTATCAAATCGTGTTTTGAAATGAATTAATAATTTGTCTATTTTAGACAAAACAATATTATTTTCACAACAATATTCATAATGAATGAACATTAAGATATAAAAAAATTCAACAGTGTTCGATGGATTAAATATTGACAATTTTAACATAAGTCTCATTCTTATAATAATGTTATTTTAATCAAAATAAATGGTGTCTCTAACTTTCCCGTTTCACTACATTGATTTTAATATAGTTATTTACGAATAATATGTGATAATACTTGTATTCCAATAATTATTCATTTTTATTGAAATATTACGTAAGTGGTGAGAAATATTTGATTTTATAATTTAACAATTATTTGATTTAATATTATTAATTTAATAATGATTTTATAATTTAATATTTGATTTTATAATTTAATAATTATAAAATCAAATATTTCTACAAGAATGTCAGTAAGTAATTTATGGTTATGATTAGTGGCTTGTTGAATCACTCCTAATATACAGGCGAATATTTGATATATGTTTGTTAAACGTTCACGCAAAAACTAATGAACGGATTTGGGTGAAACTATAAAGCAAAATATCTCATATATCAGAATAAGCGATGGGCTCCAATAAGTTTGTGAAATTTGACCATTATAGAAAGATACAACTCCATTGGGACAAAAGCTAGTTTATTATCACTTTAGAATGTTTTGAAATTTCAATTATAGGTATATGAAAAATATGAAAATTAGAAAGTCTGATTCTTACTCCTAACTTATACATAATCCAAGAACCGATTTACAACAAAAACGTGCTCTCGTAAAACTCTCCTGGTACGACTAAAATAAACCCCAAAATATACAGCTAAAAATCAATCTCCAATTTGAAGTTCTGGAGCGATTTGATCGAGTGCCAGCAATATAGCATCAATCTAAGTTTTGGCAAGCTATTACCCTGCCTAGTCTATCCTAGATTTAGCTAAATTAATTGCTTGTTAGCTAGCTTCTGTTCGCGACTTTGTCTGCAAGGGCTGAAGATAATGCATATTTACATTTATTTATTTATTATATTTTTTCTTACAAAAATTACAGGGAAAACAATTTAGAACATTACATGTTAAAGTTTTGTACAGAAAGGCGGCCTTATTGCTTAGAAGCAATTATTTCCAGGCAACCTGATAGGAAAGGATATGTATGGACGATTGTGTTTATTAACCGATTTATATAAATTCGACCGTATTTTTTTTAACTAAATGTTTTGTAGCTTTGTGTAATCTAGTACGAATGGCTATTGCGTCGGTTCGATCTTATGTATGTATGTATTTACATAAGAAAGTATCAGTTGTCTAATTTTCATAGTACAAGTTTTGCTTAGTTTGGGACTAGATGGCGATCTGTCAAATATCCGTTAAAAAAATATATTTTCCAGATTTTGAAAATATCTAATAGATATCCCTTTTTTGAAAAGAGCAACTACTCGAGTTTCATGCCCGTTCTTCTCGGTAGAGACAGCCTTCCGAATCGGTGGTAAAAATATATATATTTATTATGCAAATTTAAAGACGTTCTAAAAGCGCCTCAACAGAGGCCAATTTGGTAAATAAACATTTTGACTTTGACTTTGACTTTGACTTTGACTTTAAATTCTTCATTTATTTTAGGTTGTTCAAAATAAGTCAAAGTTAAAGTATTTATTTGCATAGATAGATATTACATGTTTGGTTTTCATTCGTTTTTATTAAGCACTGAATTTCACGCTATTATTTACATATTAGATTACAAAAGTAAGTCCCAATTGTTACCATAAATAAGAAATAAAAACCGAAGTTGCCAACAAAAACAGTTAATTAACCGCAATAGTGTTAGAAATGTCCATCGATAGGTAAAGTCGGTTACGGGCAGGTGCTACCCGAAATTGATCGCCAACCAATGTCCCGTAAAATGTAATGGACGATCCGCTGGGGATGGCAACTTTGAGTTTTTAGTCCTTTTTTTCAGTAGCTATATTTTACTTGATGTACACGACACAATTGAAGAATTATGTTTTAAAATTGGTAAGAATATTGTTTCGTTTTGAAATATTAAATTAGTAACGCTTTTTTATATATTAAGACTTTCACAATGTATATGAAATAACTAGCTAGTGCCCAGCGGTTTCACCCTCGTATAGCTGTTTTCCCCTTTCCCGTGTGATTCGATCAAAAGCCTTTCTTAGCAGATGTCTACGTCATAACCACTACCTGCATGCCAAATTTCAGCCCGATTCGTCCAGCGGTTTGGGCTGTGCGTTGATAGTTCACTGTGTCAATATAAAGATATATCTACAATATGATATTTCAAAGTCCCAGTTCCATGATACATTATTTTTTTCACATTGCATTCAATTCCGAATAACTTTTTATCTTTGAATTTATTATTTTATAGTAATAACATCTTTTCACTATGAAAAAATGACAGCTGATTAAGACGGATTAAACTTATAATTTTGCGCAATTGTTTTCAAATTTCTATCAAATGAATATTTACAATAACATTTTTATTATTAGAACAATTTCGTAAAATTATATGTGTGCGTAAGGAAAATATTAAAAACTAAATATTGAAGCGGCAACCCTAGCAACTTTTAAATTGTTAATTTCCCAAACAATACGTTGTTGATAATACTGTGGATTTGCTCCAGTAAGCAGAGTAAACAAATTTAAACTTCTTCACTGCTACGATTTAGGCCATAATAAATATCTGCCATTGAATAAAGCGGGTACATTTATTTTAAAATTATGGTGACAATTATAAATGTAAGAAATGTTTTCATATAGTATTTTCGGTAATTTAATGTAATTATATATATTGTTTTCTTTGAGTTATTGTTATAATCTCTGATTGTTTTTTTTTTGTCAACATTATAGAATTGCATGATTCAATAATGTCAACAAAAAGATTATTTATTAAGACGTTATTGCTATTAAAACCTGTATAATATATTATTTTTGTTGCGTTCAGGTTTTAAGTTGTGCTCCTACTAGGAAAGAATTGATTGATAGAGATAAATTAACATAAAAAATCCAATATTTACTCCTATCATAAAATAAAAGTCCACATGTCAACTGGCGCCCTAAATTTTATCTTTGGCCATTCGCTTGTCGGTTTAGGACCTATGAAAATGTCATTCAATACCTTCCATTTGCTATAAAATTTCCAATATCGCTCTGCTACAAGAAAATAACCCTTCGCGTCCTCAAACGCAGTATCAAAAAAGATCAATTTTGTGTGAAGAAATTTCGGATGATTCGATGCGGTTTTATGTATGAATTTCAGGGTTAACGTAATTATTTCAGTAGGAATATGTTACGTATGTCTTGTTTATCGATAAAGCTTAGGTTTAACTGCCATCATCCAAAATTCGAAACGTTTATTTCGATACACAATTTGCTGACAAAAAATTTACTATGACACGACTGTCACATTTGCTAGGTTCTTGTGGCTAGAGACGACCGACGCTTCTTCACCCAGGTGACATTTAAATCGATGCGTTATAACCAAACCGAAACGACGAACAATGTATAGTGGACCATTACATCGTAGGACTTTTTAAGATCTGAGTAAAAAGGCGTCTTCTAGTAGAAGTGTTTTGTCCTAGACACCATTGTCACTCAATATTTTAAAAAAGAAAATTGACCTCTACTTTTTTCCTGTTCGTCTTAATAAACTTTTCTTTCAAATAAAAAAAACAGAAATCGTTTGTAATCCGTTATAGAGAACTCTTTTTCCATAATTTTAAATTATACTTAAAATATTGTCTCTTTTCAATCGAAGTAATCGTTCATTTAATTGAAAATTACCCGCTTCGTTAGTTTATTGTTACGCAAATATTCGATTCGGTACAATAGCATTTGTGTTCATTTAAGATTTTATAATGTAGTAGCTTTAACTGTTTTTTTATTTATTTTTGAAAACCTTAGTATTACTGCAATTCACTGTGAATTGACTAAATTTAATAGATATCACTTTTCAACACAAAATTGAATGGGCCCAAAATTTAATTATAAAGATACGCGACAATAATTGCCACGACTAACCTTAAAACTAATAAAATTATACAAATAATATTTTTATCGTCAAAAGGTTTAGGTATCGTCAAAAAATTAGGTATTTTAGGGTAAAAACCGGAATGTTAAAAAATCTGAAACAGAAAACTGATACCTACTGGCTGATAAATTCAATTACTGATTAGGATTCCGATGGTAGAATTATTCAAATCAGTCCACTACTGTCGAAGCTTATTCAATTAACACAAAAAATCAAAACTTTTCTCTTCCTATTAGTGTAGATTAACGTTCTTATCCACAAAGAAAACGTCTAAAGAGCGTTCAAGAAAGACTAAGTTTACAAAATGTTCAACTTCGTTCAAACTGTTCATGGGTGGAAAATTGCTTTACAAATACCCACTTTGCGTTAACTTTATAAAGAGTCTTTAAAAAGTCTACATAGGGTTTAAAAACAGTGTTTATAGAACATATTATTTGCAAAAAAACGTGTAAGATGTTTACTTAAAATATGACTTTTTCTTTGAGAAGCCAAATGGAAATAGGAGGATAGTAAAATCCCCGATGCAAAGTTGACCAAATTCTATGCAAAAGCAACGTTTCCTCTAACTAAAGCCTTCCTATATTTTATATTGGAACAACTTTTTACTAGTCTTTTCATAAAATTAATTACAAGACACTATTTCATTCTATACTATATTATTTTTTTGTTAACAATTCGAATCTTTACTTATAAAAAAACAATATTTTGTGGACATTAAAAATTCATGCTCTAATATTTATTCCTATTAACAACGTTGGAATATTTAATAGGGTGTATTTATTTTATATCCATTACAAAATATCGAATTAATAACTCAAAAGCAATCGCAGCAACTGGAAACAATGAACGCTTTTATTAATGCAGCATTCACAACTATTGGTAAAATGAATTGTACACACTCTTGTTACGCTACTAATTATTTTATTCCACCAGTTGGATCTATAAAAACAACATCAATATGAACTTTATTACCTTCTCAATAAGACCAGCTACATCAAGAGGGTCATCAAAAACATTATAGCATAATAAATCCCATATCACGCTGACAACCGTATGTTTTGTCACTGCTAATAGGTCACGGCTTTCAAAACTTATGTTATCCATTTCATAGTTTGTCATTCAATTGTGTGTCGTATTATTAAAGTGATATACTTTATTTTTCATCGGTTGTGCTCATGTGTTTTACGGTTTTATTAAATTCATCTGATCTAAAATTGCCTTTCCAATCATTGTGAACTAAATCATACACTTTTGTGAATAGAGTTGTATTTTCTTTGTCGTCAATTGTGTGATATAGGATGTTCTAGAATGGTTTATTATCTAGATGGGATTCATTGTACAATGCAATATCATTTGCTGGCGGAACGAATGGATCGGGTTTGATCCTTGATAAATGGAAATTTAAATTTGTTTCAAAATGTATTTGCAAAACAAAGTTTAGATCTGCATTTGATACGGACCGAGTCCCTGGTTAAATATTTTATTGTGTTACATTTCATGAACTCGATGTGTGGATATTGAATTATTTGTATTAGAAACTTTAATTAATTCTTATTGGACGATAAAAAAATTAAATAATATAATTCGAATGGGAATGAGATACCAAAAACTAAACATTAACGCGTTCAAAAATTAGGAAACGAATTAATTTATTCTAAAAAATTCTTAACCTTTTCGTCTAATAGCTGCATTAAGACCTCTCTCTTATTTTTGCGATACTGAGACTTTGTTGATATATTTTTTGTTCATTTCAGAGTTAGTTCTTGCACATATTTACACTGTCTCACATAGTATGCTGATTACCTCCTTGTGTGACTTCCTCCAAATAAATATTTTTTCGGACTGTCTAACCACAGAATAGGTATATGAATATTCAATACCCCTTCACCACAATAAACAAATCACTCCAATCACTGAGTATTGATTTACACCGATACAGGTCAGTACGGAGCAAGGTAACATTTATTCAGGATTATATGTGCGTGCCTGGTCCACAGACAGACAGCTCGATGAATGGAATGAATCAACATTCAAATTTCGAATCCAATTTTGAAATGTGTTTTTGAAATTCAAATGGTGATCGTTGGATGCGATTGGCGTAAAATAGGACAGATAATAAAATGTACGACGTTATTTCTTTGTAAATATTTCAAACATACTTACTAATTTTATAAATGCAAAATGATCAGAAGGAACGCAGTTGAAACCGCGGGAATCGGATAGGTATAGGTAATTTTACGTCACGTTGGCAGAAATTATTTCTCAATGTATTTTGGCAATTTATAAATTAAAGAGAAAATCCATCAACATTCAATAGAGTTCAAGAGTCCCATACAGAGTATTTTCTAAACATAAATAAACTAGTATAATTTGGATCGTATGTTTTTATGGTTTCTCAAGCGAAACAAACTAATGATTATTTGCAAATTCCCACCCTCCGTAATTGCTGACCGAATCTCTTCAGCAAATAAATCAACACTTAATGACAAGCCGAACGTAAAGAAGATGCAATTGATGAAAAACAAACTCAAAATGGTTTCCGAAATCAAATAGATACCAATGAACTGCCGCGTGGCGTATTATGGAAATACAAATTTTAAATTTCGAATTCTACAACAGAAAACAATCAATTTTGAACTCTAATTCGAAGGCATAAGGATCAATACAATTTAGCGGACAGTAAAATGAATTGCGATGTTATGGCTGTACACGGCAGAGATCGAGGGTAGATCAAATTTTTGTTTGCGATTTCAAAACAAGAATTCATTCAAATTTGAACCTTATCACTATGTAATAAGATCTTGTGTGTATAACAGGAGGTGTAAATATATTTTTGTCTGTATACGGGTGCACGCGGCACGTCCTATAGATAATAAATGCTTTCGACAAATAATTACGTTGTTTGATTTCAGACGGATGATGGTAGCTCGCAAATACTCCCTCGTGGGATATTGTGGGGATTAGTATGGCGTTTTATTCGATAATTAAAACTAATTTTCTGTTTTGAAATGTTATACTTACATTAAGGTCCTTATCCTGTCCATCTAATATATTTTTATTAATTTGTGATAATATATTTTTAAGTCTACGTAACCATAAAATGTAATAATAATATAAGTAAAATTAATGTTATTTTTATTGCATCTCAGCAATTTATGTTTTGAAAGTTAAAAATAAATAATTATGTGGGTACTTGATACTTTATCTTATGTCATAATTTCCTAGTAACTAGATTGATTTCGCGTAAATATAAAATTTAGGGAAGAATATTTTCCAAATAGTTTATTTCCCCACAAACATTCCCATTTATAATATTAGTACGATTATTGTTGACAACTTCTTGTTTGCTTTCCATCCTTTTGATTTTCCAGTTTCGATAATTCATCATTTAAATATTTTGAAAATGTATTTCCAACAAGAACTGACACATTCTATCAAGTATGATTTCCTTATACCGGCGCCAGACATGTGATCACAGAAGTGGTCGCAAGGTTTTCTGTTCAAATATGTAAGAGTAATATGAAATGTCCGTGCCACAAGTGTGAACACTTATTTGAACAAATGTCTGACGCCGGGGTTGAACTAACAAGATTTAACCCTAATTCGAGAATTAATCCAATATCCCCGGCCAGTGGCTACGAACTACATTCATACAATTGCTGTGTGGTCTATGATGATTGGTTGTCGTTGGTCTATTGGTTTCATCTTTGACTACAGATCGAGAGGTCTCGCGTTCTTTTCCCGGGGTAGGGCCAATAAAAAGAAATGTTATTGAGATTTTTTTAACAAAAGTCTCAATAGCAGCCCTAAGTCTCCATGGAAGTTGGCGGTGTTGAAACACCCCCATACCTCAGAGAGCACGTAAAATCGTCAGTCCTGCGCCTCTTCTCTCTTCGGTCGTGTCGGTCTGCCATTCTATCGGATTATAAAAGTGAAGGAAAAGAGTACATCTGTGTTTTCGCACATACTTGTGCAGTATAATATCTCCTACTTACCTGATCTCTGTTGAGATTCGCCACCATTATCGCTATCGGACGAGAGGCATTGTTATGTGACTTGAAACTTGCAACGTGTATTTTTCGTATTAAATAACTTATTCCGTTATGGAGGCCATACACTTTAGGTGTTATCTGATAGTTTCAATAAAATGACAACTTTAACAACATTTCAAAAGTGTTTTAAAAGTTATTTATGTTGCTCCTGAAAGTCAGTTTCAAAGTTACATCAGCCAGCTTGTTGCTGTCGAATTAGACAATTTACCCAATAAGTCCAGCCACTGATTGGAACTACGCAGAGATGTTATCATTGACTCAGCTGTTATATGATCTTCACATGTGTAGATCTCACAATCAATTCACTGTTCATTTGAACACCGCCGTGCCCCAGAGAGCGTAAAACCGTCGGTCCTGAGTGATCTCTTGTCATGTCGGTCTGCCGTCCCATCTGATTGTGAGAGTGACGGAATAGAGTGTGCACCTGTGTTTACACACATACTTGTGCACTATAAAATCTCCTTCGTACTTGGCTGATCTCTGTTGAGATTGGCCACCATGGCCGCTCGAACTAACCCACCCTAAATCACAGTTTAGAGAATACAAGGCAGATGGAGTGTTCGGAACACTCGAGTGACGCTATCTACACGTACGTACACGTGGATCTGGTGAGTGAAATTTAAAAATTACGAAGCCCTCGAGACGTGTTGTGTCAAACTAGACGAACATGTTTGTATTTGCCTTTCGGCGTCACTCGAGTTTCGGCCGCACTCCATCTGCCTTTTATTCTCTAATCTGTGCCCTAAACATTAAAATCACAGTAAACTAGTAGCCATTAATTAGACAATTAAACCAATAAGCTCAGCCACTGATTGGTAACTACGCACTCCGGAGTTATAATTGGCAAGTGACCTAGCTGTTATGTGATTACCATTCCACGTAAATTGTGGTTTGGTCGCATTTATAGAGATAACGAACTTTAACTATCTAGAAATCCTACCTAAACAATTTTTGAATAATAAAGATTATTTATATGTATACAACTTAGTTGCTTCAAAAATGTCCCATTTACAATTAAACTAAATATTCTTGTCTACACTAATTATAAAGGGGAAATATTTGTTTGTTTGTTTGTATTGATGCGAAACTACTGGATGGATTTGGATGAAATTTTATACAGAGATTCTTTGAAACGTCAGGAATAATATGGGATAGATTTTATCGCGAAAATCCTACGGGAACGGGATGCATTCGCGAGTGAAACCGCGGAGCTCAGCTAGTACAAAACATAATAACAGTAAAGGTGTAAGAATAGTTATGAGAATAATATATTTCACGTAACAATATCGTATAATATTTTTGTAGGGTTTCTATTACGTAATTGTTTATTTAATACTTGCACAGCCTTCTATGAAATACTGTAGTAGTAGTAGTGAAACTTTGTCAAGTTTGTTTTCTTTTGCAAATAAACCGAAATTCAGTTCAATTAAGAGGTTTTTACAAATAAAAAATAATAAAAATTTTTTTAAAAAATAATATTTTTTTTAAATATACAAAAACAAAAGTTTAAATTTAGAATATTAATAGGATTATTGATAAATTATTGATATCAAGACACTCAAATTGAAAATCATATTAAGATTGTAAGTCAACAGTGTTAAATAATTCAAAAGTGCTTGGAACTATTGAAATAAATCTTATCGAAGTTTATATTGAGTTTGCAACTTGTCTCGGTAGTTCGCAACTTTCACAGATTGTTCATCCATTTTACATGTTTTTGTTTTAATAAAACTCTATTGTTTAGCTTTATAAAATTTCTCATTTGTATACTATTGGAAAATAATGTAAATATTTAAATAGTCTCCTTACATATTTTCAATTTTATAATGAACGACGTTTAAATCTGTACGTCTCCATTTAAAATAATTTGATATTTATAAAATGAATTACTTTGTTGATGAGGTTGAGAAATTTACCTTAATTTAAATTTAATTCAATGGAAAAATTGTTAGTATGTTAGTATATTAATTGTAATTTGAAAAATATTAAAATAGTAATAATAGGTTAGATTGATAAATGATATAATAACATATTATATCATCGCAAGTGTAATTGCGTTTACTATATTTTAAATTTTTATCATTCATTTGCATATGACATATTTCAAAAGCTGCCATGTGTGAGGATTCTATTATAAAATTTAAATTCCAAAGAAAATTTGGATCTGAATTGGCTTATTTTAATATCTTGTCCCCCAAATTCCACATGACTCTTGAAATTTGTTTTCCCCCGATCAAATCTCAATGACATTTCATTATGTCACCCCAAATGATTAAATTAAATTCCTTGCAAATAAAAAACAATCATACCAATCATAAAATTTATTATATCTAACAGCTGTAGATTTTTATAAAAATATGTCCTTATCACCTTTGATTAATTCTAAATTTTATAAATTATCTATTTACAAATTGTTCATAAATTATTTTTTTACTCTAAACAATCTCACCGTCAAAATTTTACAAACTTTTTAATACCGACTTTGTTTATTATCATTGTACATAAAAGTTTAATTAACAAGCGTTAAGTGAAATTACTAAAAACGTCCAAAAATACAAACTCTCTTCAATATTTCACGTCTTACTAATTAAAAGTTCTGGTCATAAATTATTTTATTTTTAGGCAGTCAAGAGAACCGCGATAGATTTTGCGCTTCATAACTTGTATCATTATCACTAACTACGTCGATTTGTTCATTGTCACAGGAATCGAAGGAATTCTTCGAGGAGCAAGACGATTTAGCACAGCAGCACTTTTTGGTTCTACCATCGGTGGTCATCGGAGTTTCTTCCTTCTTCAGCTTAACGCGGCGGTTCTGGAACCAGATCTTCACTTGTTTCTCGGACAACTTCAGTCTAGACGCAATTTCGATGCGCCTCAGTCTCGATAGATACATGTTCATCGAAAACTCTCTTTCTAATTCGAGAAGTTGCGTGCCCGTGAACGCTGTGCGAATTCTCTTGCTAGAATCTTCTTTTAGAGGCACGCGTTTCAGGTCTTTGGAGTAACCGGGCAGTAACTCTTCAGGATGAGCGAGCGGCGGGCTCGGAGTTCCATTACGACTTTCACTTGATAGCGACGGTGATCTCTGACCTTGACTCTTTGATGGCGAAGTTGCGGTTGCCTTGTAAGGGTGATGCAAATATGGTGACACTGACTTCTTTCTTCTGCTCACAAAATTCACTGGCTCTTCCTCAGTTTTCACATATCCTTCGAACGATCGCTCACTTTGCGGCGGATCGTAAAAATCCGGTTGTCGCGGTAATTGATGAATGAGCGGGTATCGAAAATTCAGATGCTCTAAAAACGGTCTGAATAAATCCGGGGTTCTCTGCTGTTGTAGGCCAAGAGTTAGCAGATTATTCAAAGGATATGGGTACGGTAATATTTTCGGGCGTGGATCCATTTGGCTCATTAAATTGTACCCATGTAAGGGACTCACTTCACTCTTCTTGCGGTCTTTGGGTTCACTGATTAACGTATCGACTAGGAACGATCGTGACATTTTGCTGTACTACTCTCTAGGACGTGTGCTATGCAACTGATTAAGAAGGGTGAGATCACTGGAAAGTAACAATTACAAAAACTACCCCCACTTAGTGCACCCTATTGTAAATAAACACAATGGGCCTCACTCGAAGCGTTTTGGCAATTACGTGGCCCAACCCACCCTTTTGTCGGTGAGCTGTACCCCTGCGATAGTTGAAAAAACTGTATTCGTATGAATGGAGCATTTTAGTAGCTATGAATAATTTTGTATGGGACCTTAACATCCCCAATATCAATCTCATTAAAATGAATTTGGTTACTGTTTTACCCGTCTTTGTTGCTTTTATTGGATTAACGTATAGAACATACACTCAATAATTTAATGAACATGTTTTTTGATTGAGTATGTATTGTTCAATTTTTAAATTTTCATTGTTTTTCATATATTCAGTCATAAAATTTTTAACCACAACATATTTAATTGATAAACCGAAAAGGAGTGTATGATTGATTAAAAATTTACAAAATTCCTTGGAATATAGAATAATTAATACGTTATGATGTATTAGTTATAAGAATTATATGTTTGTTATATATAGTATCAAATTTTTATTGTAATTTGTTGTATTCATTATTGTTCAAATTATTTTATTTTATTTATTCTTTAGATTATTGACTCTCTTCCATTTATATCTACTTAATAATATTTATTGACTTAACATTCTACTAATTAGAAACAATGGCAGTACAAAGCCTCCAAAAAGAAAGAAAGTACAACCAAAGAGACATTAAAATTAAATTCAAGTATTAAAACCTCATAGATGTTCTAAGCCCAAATTAATTAGGTATGAATACTCGATAATATGGACCGTATGCTGTACGTGAATTTGATACTAGTAAAGAAATATAAGGGTGGGTATGTAATAGCCCCGCCCTAACAGGACCCTTGCTAAAACCAGTTTATGAAATATTAAAGGCCGCATTGTTTGCTCGTAAAATAATTGTGAATTGCATTATTATCATGTCAGTAACAATTTATAATAACTCTTCAGATCATGTTCTGTGTTAAGTGCTTTATGATGGGCCTTTGAATGTATTTATTAGCGTTTCTTTGTTGAAATCTGGATTTAGGATATAGGAGTTCTTAAGGGAGCTATACTGGGTCCTGTGTCTTATTTTATATGTAAGTATGGCAGTCATGATAAAGCTGTTAATATCGTTTAAGAAGGGTCTTATCTCGAATTATTATTTTGTTTAATATGACTGTATGATGTTTAACCACTAAGTATTCTCCAATACTGAAATGCATGAATCTTAAAATCTATTATATATCAATAATATAGCGATATTAGTGTAAATAATTAATAAATTTACACATGAACTTAACTATGAAATATCCTTGCCTAGAAGCAGGTTTGAAAATTATCCTAAAATTAAGTTCAAATAATTGTATCCTTCACACACCGTCAGATGTACATCATGAATTGCCGAAGCATAAACTTGATAAACAATGATTCGCCACACAATGCCAATAAACATATTGTCAACGTTGCGTATTTTAGATAAAAAATAGTTAAAAAGATACATGCCAAAAGAGTTGACGTCTTAACAAACTGATGCACAATACAGGAAGCTCATCCATTCGCGAAATATAATCTTACATTTGTATTGTTAAAAAATCCGACGAAGCCAAATATGATCACGGCGCGACCGGCAGGGCAAACAGTACGCAACAATGAGCAAACATTAGTTTATCTACCATCTTTCCTCTTCATTTCGAGCGTAAGGATGAGCATTCGCTGACGGTTGATTTTTATCAAAAGCAGTTTTATTTTTCTTAAATTTTATTTTGCTAGTAGGTATAAAGGACTAATAATTTTTACTATAAAAGGCACAAATAACATCTTACGTCAGGTTTTGATTTTTAAAACAAATTTATGGCAAATAATACTATAAAATAATCGGAAAATTGCTTGGTAACATGTTTACATAGTTTGTTTGTTTGGAGTTATTAATTACCTTAATTACATTGATATTGTAAGACTTTATGTTCTGTTTCTTTGCATTGTTTAAAAAATGAAAAATCTGTAATTGGCTTTACTAGCTCTGTATATTGCTTAAAATGTCTACATTTTTCTGCAACGCCGTTGGTTTTTGTTAAAATTAAAAGAAATAAATGAATAACATACACATAATCTTTTCGATAGATTATTCCTGAAACAATATTTTTAAATAATAATAAATAGAACGTATCTTACTGAGAAAATTGTCAATGCATAGTTTTGGAAACTGTTTAGCTTCACTTCACATTCTATACGACATATCACAAGAATCTAGACATTTCCTAGCACATTTTATACGATGTTCGGTAAATTAGAGAGTATAAGAAGAACAGTATATGAACGTTTGCTCACCCATTGATCATCAGCCTTATTCGATAGATCCATCCACCCTCACAAACGAATCGGACAGGATAAAAGGGGTTATTTTAGTGCCCAGGGAGCATTATTGTTACCAGGTGGAGTAATTTGGCCTTATTAAATTATTATAGCCAAATTGTTTCTAATGCATCTCTATAATTTATAATAGTAGTATCGATATCTGTTTAGTTAGGGTTGTTAGGATTTTGATGCACTGATTTGTTATGATTTGTGAATTGTTAATTGATATAATATAA
>LQNK01000786.1:820266-922974 GCA_001586405.1 Phoebis sennae | reverse complement strand
TTACGTAGTCTTATAGAATGCTTTGGTAATAGTATTTATGCGGATATCCACATATTTGTGAACATGTCATCATGTTTTTTTCTGGTGAAAATAAACGATTAAGTAATAATACATTTACTTTTCTACTAAGTGTGAGGAAATAAAGATATTTATTATTTTGTTACTTTTTGAAATACAAATTAAACACAAAAATTAATGCCATAAACAAAATCAATCGAATCTGTTGACATAATAAATGAGTATTATAATAATAATTATTAATATCTATAATGTTAAATTTATTTTCTCCGCAGGATATCTGGAATGAGAATGGAATGTTAAATTGTAGAATCGTTCTTTCTATAATATCATAACACTAGCTGAGCTCCGCAGTTTTAGAAAGAAAGAAAGAAAGAAAGTTTATTCCATACACAATATCAATAAATAACAAACATAGAATTACCCACGTACATGTACCCTAAACAATTCAATGTCATTCCTGAGGTTTCAAAGAATCTCTGTAAAAAATAGTTTCATAGCCTGTTCAATACAAACAAGCGAAAATGTTTTCCTTCAAAATATTAGTATGGATATCGCCGTATCGGCGCAAGAACTAATTATTAGATAATAAAAATTAATTTATTTGTAATTTTTTCAACAAACGTTTTTGTCTCTGTCTTCGAAGACAAATAGAATAAATAAATAATGTATGGTGTAAGACAAAAGTTTATATTAGATCAGGCGTTTCCCGAATGACAGGGTCCTTAAGTTTGTTTGCTTATCTAATTTGGAGTTCTGTAAACATACTGTTTCCCCGCGATGGGACAAGCTAAGGAACTTAGCACAAGTTCTCTGTTGATCAAATTATGTGTAATACTTAAACGCTGTTAAAATAATTATTTACTAAAATAAAATATATACTAATAATATATATGTAAGAAACTAATAGAGAGGCTTTGTATAATTATGTCGAATGTAATAGAAATGTACTGTGAATCTACACAACTGGCCAATTATATAACTAGTCAGTTAACAACAAATCACAGCTAGTCATAAAGACTATTAGCAAAGTGAGGGTAGTTGGGTCGTGACGTCAATAAGACGTTCGAGCACCAGGCGCAATCAGTACCAATGCGCCCAGATACTGAACGCGCTTACTCTTTAAACGCTAAGTCCTATAGACTTTGATGACAGCTGACAACTAACAATTGACATTTGCATAGAAAGATGACATTCAGAACTTGTTAAAACATGAAATCACAATATGTTTCCGACATAATATATATGAAATATAAGCTATAAAATTAAGTTTCTTATCCTCTAGGTTCTGACAGAAGATCAGTGCCACTTCTCGCGACTGTGGTATACAGCTGAGTCAGGACCTATTTCAGGAATGTAGTACACCATACAACTACCTCGCCTAACCTTCTATAACAGGCAATTTACCTTCCATGCTGTGTTTCCTATTTTTATTTTTTCTGTTTATACTTCTGTCTGTCTCTCTTATGTATTGTGTGTTGTGTACCTTTATCCTGATCATCTATGCAGATGTCATTTCTAAAGAAACTTGAAATATAAATCAATCTACGGATGAAGTTATAGGCGAAAGCTTGTGTATTATAAGATTAAAATAACATATATAAATGTTGTTTGATCTAAAACACAAAGTTTACCAATTAACGGCTTAACATAATTTAATTGTTGTGAAAACATGCTGTATAAATAAGTTATTTATAACTTTTACCTTATAGTTGCGCTCACTTATTAATGTTTAGCGCTTCATTATTAATGTTCATTCGAATCTCAGGGTATGAAGTAAAGGTGTTTTGTTCTAATATTGCTGCTATACTAGTTGTATTGTCTTATAAATTGTTTGTATCTCATTTCCATTGGTTACTTTTAATCAAACTGTATCCTTGGGTTAAAATGTAAAACTAACGTTTTAATAAAACCGCTTTCCAGTCGATCGAGCAGAAAATTTAAAATATAATGAAAACACATTACAGTTTTAATGGAATAAACGTATAATGGAGTTAAATTCTGATGGGATAGTGTTTTGATGTGGCCTGATAAATTGCTGTGACGGTGTATCCGGTGCGTGGCGGGTGACGTCATTTCCGGTTTGGGGATGATACGGGGTAGTATTTTGATGACTGTTTAAATCTCTATCAAAAAGTTAAAAAAAAAACATGGAAATATGCATATAGTGTTAAATTATGTAACGGTCAATGTGTAGCTTACTATTTTAAAGGTTTTGCGAAAATGTTATCAAATTATACAAAACATGAAGATACCTTAATTTATAATTATTAAAAATTAATACATTTTTAGATAAGTTAATGCGTTTTAAACTTTGGTTGCAACTCGCAATACCTCTAGTATTGGTTAAATGGCAAAGCGAAATATTTTTTGAAAAGTAAATATCTTTTTAAATACTTTAATTACAAAAATTTTGTTTGAAATTAAGCACGTTTATTTCTACCTTGAGTTCATAATTGATTTACGCGATTAGTGTAATAGATCGTACAATTTATCATTTTGTCAGATGTACAGAAACTTTATGTACCGTGAGAAAGCACTTCAAGATCCACTTTTACGCTTAAACTATAAAAGATGGACTTCTCATTGAGCGTACTTCGACATGGTCACTTGAATTCATTCATAATTTTACAATACTTGAAAATCATATGAAAAACACATCAAATGATTTACACAAGAATCGACCTTAAAGCCAAACACATTTACGACGTAGTAGAGATAATCGCATGGCACTTGAAAAGCTTTCTTTACGTAAACAGAATGCAAAAGTGCAAATGATAAAATTACGAAATCTCCAAGCAATTTTCAACTGTAAAGACCGCAAAAGTTAGGTTGTAGTAGTTGAAATCGCTTGGCAGAATTGTTCATTGTTATAGCCTGTATTGAAGATGTCATGAATGGGTGCACAAAGGCGTTGGAGTGTAAGAATATGACCATAAGTAGCGGTGTCTTTGACTCGTGTTACGGGGATGGTGTTGGATTCACAGTGCGAGCGATAAGCGATTAAATGATTAAATGCTTCATCATTCTATACATTTGTATCACCTTTATATTGAATAAAATAAGTATTGTGTTTTAGTCTCTTCTAGACTTAATATAGTGTAGACTGTAGTATAACTCATGTATGAGCCTCTCATTTCCTCGAATCTAAAATTGGTACGTAATTCCCAAGAATCTACTAAGTACGTAATACTGATACTAGCAGTTAAATAGCGATTCCCAACATCTGAGACCGTGAATAGTTGTAAAATTTTGGTGTCTTCATTATAATAATACAAAACTCTTTGACGGAATTATTATTTTATCAAATGAAAAATTTAAAAAGAAACAAATAAAATTGCATTCCATACTAAACAAACACGAATTAACACAATCCACGAATAATAACATTTATACAGTAGAAATATTGGTAATTATTTTGTTGTATCATAGAAGATATTTTTAAGAGTATTATATAATCTTTAATTCTTAAACCATACCTACCCAGTATTTAACAATTAATTCCATTTTTTGCCCCATAGATACAATTTCAAAAGACGCGCCGAGCACCGCCTCCTCTAATCGATTGCATAACCATTTCTATTCCATTCATTTGTCTCTTTCATTCAAGACTCTTTGGCGACAAATAGTCTATTGCTATTCTGATAAACTGACAAACTTAAACACAATACTAGTTACAAAACACTATTGGAAAATCAACCTTAAGTTCAAGACATAAAATTCATTGTTAAATAGTTACTAGTAAAAATTATTTGGTCCTTGTAAAACTTGTAACTTATAAGCTTTATAGCCTTTATACTATTGTTGGATATATGGAAAAATGGTTTGAAATGACACGATGTTATCGTATTATAGTTATACGTATTGTGTAAAGGAATTTCATGCATGCCTCCGTATTTTTTGAATTGATTCCTATTGTAGTGGAGTGCTACTTGAATGAAACGAACGAATTTGGCACGGTGAACGGTTGTGAATGGTGCATCGTATAGATCGTAAGTTCTTGTTAGTGTCATATTTATTAATCGATGTGTTACATATGGGAAGGAGGTGTGCTTCAATGAGTTTGAAGACAGTCTTTTTCAAATGTCTTTTCAAAGATAACGTTGACTTTAATACGAGCGAATTGTTTGGCACGATTCACGAATGTTTTTATGAAAAGTCAAGTTTTTTTAGTCATCAAAATCTGTGTCAACAAAATTTAAAATTATAATTTTGAATGAAGAATTATGCACGTGTATTAGTTAATCCTTATTGATTGAATATGATGTCTTAATTTAACGTTAAATATTGAAAACACACGAAGAGAAAGACCTCTTGGTTTGCTTGGAAAAATCCTTTGTAAAAAACGTGAATTTTTATTTGTTTACATTCTGCGGCTTATTTTTATTTTATTTTGTGTTAGTTTTCAATGTTCCAAATTTGAGACTCTTTCTCGTCAATTGTATAATAGATAAAACATAATATTACCACCACAGTCGTATTTCCCTGTTTATCCTTCAGAATTCCTAAAACTATCCTTTATTTGGGTTGGAAATGTGCAAAAGCCACAACACTTTCAGTGTAACATCTATAAATAAACCACAGAGATTATACTATACTAAACTTAGTAATTTCAAACTCCCGTTCAAATCACACATGTAAATAACGTCTAAAAAATCCATTAAACCACTCCATAAAAACATGACGGTCACAAAAGCCATAATTTAGCGCAAAATGTTCCCGAATACACAATAAAATTCCTATCTATATAAAACACGCATCTGTCTATTTGCCACGCTTTCCACATATTTCGATATTGTAAAGATAATTTAACGCCAAATAAAACTGATCCGCCCAAAAGTGATAAATAATATTACTTTCAATGGCCCTTATAATATTTTGGTGATTTTACCGATTTGCGTGTGGTTTTTGGATTTTAGGGAAGATTGGTAAAATTTACTGTTATAAAGGATATTCATGTTGTTTTTAACCGACTTTCAAAAAAGGAGGAGGTTATCAATTCGACCATATTTTTTTAATAAGAAACAACTCTGGCATATATATAAAAGATAAGGCATGTTATATTATAAAATATATGTATGGCATATATGAAGAAGTGCCAGAAAATATTCAAATGAAGGTTATGTTTATCAAGATTATTCATCAACTTTTTAATTAAAATAGGTAAGGGACTACATTGGTAACAGATTGTACGTACCTACTATTTTTTTTTTGTTCTGGGTTGGCTTAGTTTTCAATGATTGAATTATAAAATTGACTTTAAATTAAACACTAAAAAATACTTAACATGCTTAATTTAGGAAATCTAATTATTATTTTGATATTTCGAAAAACTATGTACCTTTAGATCAATAATTTCGCTCACTCACCCGTCGCCTCCATAGCTCAGGGGTTAGAGCACTGGTCTTGTAAACCAGGGGTCGAGAGTTCAAATCTCTCTGGAGGCAATATTAAATTTTCTTTTTTCAATTTTATTCTCTCAAATAAATAAGTCGTATCCCTCATTTATTGGTTTGCATTTAAAAACAATGATTTGTTTTATTGTATCAAAACACAATTATATTAGTACAGTTTTAATCAAATACAACTAATTAATTTATGTGATTAACTGCTCTTGTTATCTATTAATACATTGATATCCTTATCAGTTTTACAAATTCATTTCTCCATGAATAAATCAATTCTTTAAAATATTTTAGTCTAATACTGAACATTCTACATTTTTTACTGTTATTTATATTTTTTTCTTATTTAGTTAGTTTAGTCCTTTTAAAATACGAAAAATTAAATAAATAAATAAAATCTTTATTTTCACAAAATTTCTGTACATTATAATCACTTTATAATAAGTTTCATTGATATACTGGAATGACTCAGTTATATTACTTTGTTGAAGAATAACATTCTATATGTTTTTCTTAATATAAAATATTATATGCGTAATGTACGAAAGAATTATCTGTCTGATTATCCGAAACTATTGGATCTGAAAAATTACATATCATGGAAAGGTTATAGAGAACTTATAGGGTATTTCTATGATTGAAACTGCCGTATACAGTAAATCATAAAGAGGAAATATTTAAATTACCACAATAAAATGATCTCAATTCAAAAATATTGTACAATTTGCCATTCAAAAATATTGTACAAATAAGAATTCTATACAATGCTATCTTTTAATTTTCTTGTTATAGAAATTGGATTTAGATATTTTATTGATATGTAATTTTGTCGTGTAATGTTGTATACATATTTTCGTTAGTCATCGATACGGAATTTGTATTATCATGTTTTTTTTATATGAATATGTATCAGTGATTGCTGTGTGTCGAATAAAATAAATAAATAAATTTATTCATTGATTTAATAAAAAATACTATGATCAAAAACAAATATTTAAGTTATAATTATATTTTTTCCCATACTTGACCTGCTCGCCTGCGGCAGGCACGTGGCCTAGTATATACAGATTACTGTCTAATTAGTTTGTTTGTTTGTGTATTCCTCCGAAACACTTCCGCCCTAATCAACGCTTGCGGCACTTTCAGTTAATATGTGTAATGAGTTTATTTTGGTTGTTAGGGTTCCGGATTATACTTTTCTATGGATTTTTAGACATTCGAATATAATAGAATAATAGAAAAAGTTTAAATAGGTATAGTAAGAGATAGAAGATATTCTTTTATAGACAACAACTATTAACCGATATTTTTAACTATCTTTATAGTTCGTTATTTATTTACGATATTCTTTATAGAATGGGAGAACCGAAATACCATATTTTAACAAAACCTTATCTTCTATAAATCTAAATTATCTACAACATTTCAGACTACGACTTATAATAATAATAATAAATTGTTTATTTGCATACCTTACATATTTTACATTGCATGCTTAAGACGTTAGAGGTTTTCATGAACTCCGAACATCTAATGAAGCTATTTTGTCATTTATTAGCTTATTTTCTTACTAAGCCATGGAAAAATATTATTCTTAAAAATATTTCACCTGATGGCCAATAAAATTATTGGTTTAGAAGACAAACCTCTTCATTAATATAAATAATTTTCACCACGTAGACACATTAATTAAAATCCCCTAAAACAATTACTCTCACAATGTTATGGTCATTACAGCTATCAACAATGCACAAAAATTTCAATACTTACGTTTTTTCTAATAATTATATTTAATTGTACGTGGGCTTATAATTCAAGAAGTCAACCCTACTTCTGTTTGATTATGCAATGACAAAAGCATACAATGGCAATAATTAATTGAATAATACCCTTATATTTGTTGATTTTTCTAAGTGCACATATGCTAAACTTAACAAATGAACGGGTATTTAAAATTGACACTTATTTTTAAGACAGAGAAGTATATTTTCCCATAAAGGAATTTTAAAATTTACATCTTTTTACAGCCCTATAAAGCTACATTTGATCCAACCCGTAAATGAACTTTAATTACATTGCAATAAGGTGGAAGTTGCAATGTTCCATCTGCTATGACCCTAAAACCTTTTGATAGGTGCATACTAAACAGCAATGCATAAAACTTGAGCTTTATGTTAAAATGATAAGAAGGATTTTTCCAAATCATTGAGTTACAAAACCGAAAAGTAATGATTACTTTTCCCCTAACGCTGTAATATAATTTGAACTTAATCCGCAATGCATAGAGTTGATTTTCCAACAAAAATATTATCTATCTTTTAATTTAAGTGTGACGAATTCAAGCAGTTGGTGTTTGAACAAATATTTTAATTTGTATCTTTTATTCGGTTGCGAATGTGCAATTCGTTCTGCTGACGTCATCAAATTAATTACGAGTAATAAATTATTTTGGAGTCATTGTATAACGGTTTAAAATTAATTCTGTAAAAAAATATAATACCGTAAAAACGTATTTTTAAAAGGATTTAGACAATAATTTTAGTTTAAATAAAAACTGACTTAATTATAAACCGAAACAAAAATTGCTTGTTGCTGTTTCTTTACTTCATTTGAGATAATAAGAAGTAAAGAAAAAATAGAAATTACCTAGGCCTAGGTTTTAAAAATAATTATATAAATTAATAAATAACTACATTTCTAAAAAAAAAATCGCCGATATGTAAATTATTATTATCTACGTCCAATAATAAAAATACTGTATCAATCATATGAATTTGTGTGGTATCTTCACAGAATTTCATGATAAGTCAATTAACGTTTGTAAATTATGGGTGGAAGTAATAAGGCTTAGCTCGTTGCTTTGATTACAAGACCTTAATTATTGTTCTCCTTATTACGGTTCAGCCAAGGACTGGCGAGAATATAAATATTTATATGTGGCAATATTTTCAACTTTTTCTTTCCTTCCTGTTTTATACAGCTTTTTTTTCTTTCACGAGAATTTTTTAATGGTCGGATCTCATGGGTTGTTAGTTTTCACTCAATTGAGGTGGATACTCACCAAAGGACTTATTATAATCAAAGCCACAATCAGTATGTTTATTTATTTATCTATTTTCAAAGACACTCCAACGACTTATTCACTAATACACTCGTTAAAAGTTATATCTTATAGACTATGTGTAGTGAACTCGTCACTTATAGGAGTGCACAGCACTTTAAATTGGACAAATTTTTGCAATTTAATAAAAAATCAGACTGTGAATTTTATAATTTTACAATTAGGTAATTGAAGGGGTAAGCGTCAATAAGGGTAAAAACAATATTGAAATATATATAGAAAAATATTTAACCGGACTCAGGAAACTCAGGAATCACAACTTAGTATAGTATCCACGGAATAGAAAAAACAAGTGGAAGTGCCCTGCTGCTCTAGCCTGCGACTTTTAACTTTGTACATTAGTACAACATCGGTCCAGTCGTCATTCGCTACTTGATGTGACATAACGTCTCGACTTCAGATATAATATATTGAAATCGGGCGTTATTCCGCAATTATAAATTGTAAAAACGATCCAGCATAATAAATAAGTCTCATGGCGATGTATCTTATCACCGGCAAATATAAAAGTTTGTTTTAATACAATAAAATGTAAATTATTGTAAAAATCACAAATTCGTATATTTTTTCAAATTAAAAAATACCTTATGCTGTTGACTTAAAGTACATAATTGACTTTAATACGTACCTAAATCAAATGATATAAGTTCTAGAAGCTTCGATGAGGGATGTGACAAATTTGTTGATATCGATAAAAAACTGAAATTAATAATGTAAAAACAATACTTGAATTTAATAAAATCAGCTAAAAGAGTATTGGACTCGCATACGAAGCATTTTAAACCATCGTATAAAATGTAACACTGCAAACCACAAAAACAAATTGAAAATAAGTAGTATTAAAAGATATATTAATTTATAATACAAATTAATTAAGGAATCAGTTAGTACGACTTCCTCCTCTTGGAGTTCTTAAATTTATGTTTAATTATTTTTCGGTTATAGTGGAAATTTAACTAATATCGACATGTAGTTATCGATACGATCAATCACTGGGTGAGTAGCAAAATGACAACTGAGTGTCAAACGGTTGTACCGTAAATATAACATTTATTTAAAAGGTGTTAGAGATCAAAATTTAATGAATTTATAATGTCGCCCTCTAGCGATGAATAGTTTTACCTTTTTTCTAGGTGGAAAATTGATTCAACAGATAAACTAATTACTACCTTACTGTCATACAAAAAGACTTCATTTTAAATAACAATAAATACGATTTTCAACCGAAATGTTTTTTGTCAATTTTTGACATTACTTCTTTTGTATGCATTGTACGATTTAATTTGTCAATGTGTGAGTTTGGCGACATTGGTTCTCATACTAAAGAAGCACTGGGGCACTTCCACTTGTTTTTTCTATTCCGTGATAGTATCAATGAAAGTAACCACTTACTAAAGTATTTTTGATGCAATGGTGTTAATTGTTACGAAATCACCGTTTTTGACCCTTGTGGAGTGTATATATATACACATTCATCATTAAAATAGAATAGAATAGAAAATATTTTTATTCATATAAAAGGAACGAATTGTCATGTTAAAATTTACCTCCGGTAATCGGGAAGTCGATTCTATCGAGAGGATACCGTCAAGATGCCCGATAGTTACTCTACTCTTTTCAACGGCCTCTTTGATTACATTGTTATTACAACTGAGGGGCTTTGTATAATTATGTCTAATGTAATAGAAATGTACTGTGATTCTATTCAACTGGCCAATTATAGAACTAGTCAGTTAACAACAAATCAGAATAACGATTATTATCAAAGTGAGGGTAGTTGGGTCGTGACGTCAATAAGACGTTCGAGCACCAGGCGCAATCGGTACCAATTCGCCCAGATACTGAACGCGCTTACTCTTTTATAGGACTTTGATGACAGCTAACAACTGACAAGTGACATTTGCATAGAAAGATGACATTCAGAACTTGTTAAAACATGAAATCACAAAATGTTGCTGACAATATCATATCTAAAATTACCTGAGTAACCCCTTCATTTTCGTATTCTATTAGAAAATGCGTCTTATATCTTATCCATTCTATACAACTCCGCGGCGTAGAATCATTCGTTACATTTTTATAGCGCCCTATCACAAGTGAAGCAGTTTCCCTCGACCCATGGCTTTTATTATCCGTAATTTTACCTCTACGTTTTACTGTATCACTTATTTTGATTTAGAAGTTTATACGTTTTAATTTTAAGTAATAAACAATGACGCGTGGTTTTATTTCTACTTAAGTTATAAGAAAGGAAAAACATAAGTTCTGAACTTGTGTGATTAATAAGTAATGTCTTAAAAATGAATTTTTTATTATGAAGCAGGCAAGCAAAGCATGCGGTTCATCTGATGTTAATTTACTAACCTCAGCCCATGAACACCTATAACATCAAAGTGAAGGCAAGACATCCGCGAGCCTTGCCGGTTTGAATGAAGGGGAGGGGATATGGAGAGGATTAATGTTGGGAAAATGGGAGAGTAGAACAGGATGGAAGAGGAATGGAATGGGAATATAGACAACCGGCCCCCGCACACCGTACGAAATACAGTGCAATACTGCTTCACGCCGATCTTCTGCTGCGGGTTGGTAATTTCATCAGATCGAGCTTAGCCCTAACGTGCAATGCTCGGCTCCCACTCTTAAGTTATGGTTCAATAGGTCTCAGAGTCGAGATGGCCGGGCGTTGTATGTTTGTATGTTTGTATGTTTGTATGTTTGTGTGTTTGTATGTTTGTATGTTTGTATGTTTGTATGTTTGTATGTTTGTATGTAAGTATGAAAAACTTTGTCCGACGATAACTTGAGTATCGTTTGTCCGATCTTGATAAAATTTCATAGGCGTATAGTTTAGATAAAAGAAAATGTCGAGTTCGACGATGAGCGTAATAGGTGGGGGGATAAAGAAGATAGGGGGGATAAACAGTTAAATGTTTGTCGGACGATATCAGGTATATTTTTTATCGGATCTTGATAAAATTTTGTAGGCAAATAGTATAGATAAAAAGAAATCTTGAGTTCGAAGATGAGAAAAATTGGTATGAGGGTTGCGAAGATAGTGGGGGTCAAAAATTGAGTAAAATATGAATATATCAGAGTGTGGTATCAAATGAAAGGTCAATGTTTGTACATAATATAAAAAGTATTGAATTATTTTTAATATAAGCCGTTTTCAAAACATAAGTAAAATAAGTAAAAAAAAAATTTTAATTAACGACATCTATTGTCATATTTACAGTTCATTATAATGAATCATTCGTTTCTAGAACATGAATAATACTCAATGAAATACGAATTTCATAAAAGTTACCGTACAGTAGCTTAGAAATATTGTATTTGAACATTATCAATAGTTTTTATGAGGTAATTTTTAATATAACACAATTAAAAATTACTACGCACTAAAATGCGTGAAGTTCCTACGCCATCTATTGGAAGCGACGTATATTATTATAACGATTGACAAAACACCAACATAATAGCTGGCCCCTTTTTAATGAATTTAGTTCCATAAATTTTAATTTTTATCAAAGTATTTAAAAACATGTTGTAAATTTTATAATATCCATTAATTAATGAATATTGATTTAAATTCCGTTCCGATAATTAAAGGCTCGATTTACTTAACTGTTGATTGTTTCTATCTAAAAAAGATGATAGTTGTATTATTTTTTAATATTTAACGACGATGTTTACTATGCGAAGAAAAAATAGGAGTATAAAAAACCGCGTTTAATAAGTATATAAAGAACAAACCATCCTCAACGTAATATTTGAAAAATACAGATGGCGCTACGAGGCCTCTGAGCCGCGCTATAGATTTTATTTTAAATTCCTTTAATAAAAATTGTATTTAAAGCAATGGTTATTAAATGATCATCTTTCGGCTTTTCGCTTAAACCAATAACTACCTATTTATACAGCGAATTCGGACTTGAAATGCATTTTGCACTTGCATGTTAAACGAATCTATACGGTGACAAATGCTATAGGGTTTTACTGTATATTGTGATATTGCCTTGTTTAACTTTTTAGGTTAAGAATGAATAAATAAATAAATATTAATTTTTCAATACTCAAAAACTCCGTTAGATTCGGAATTCGGATACGTTACAGTCCTTCGTCTTATTTCTCTTAATTTTTAAAATTCAACGAAAAAAAAATTTTAAATACAGATTACTTTTAATTTTTATCAGTTGTCGTTTTGCACGTCATCTACCGATGATGTCCACGGACATGAAGATGGAAGACGTAGTAAATAGTAATAAGCACACACACGCACATAGTAGTACAGCCGTAGTAGATAATTTACGTTTGACGATGTATCCGCCATCCATCGTCAATGACGTTCGCGTATGCGTCTGCCGATGTGTAGTCTGGCTTTGGTGTATCAAATGTAAGTTCTCGATGAATATACACATTACAATGCGAGGTCCAGCTCGGGGCGAGCCACTAGTTACTTTAGTGCCTAGTGACAAAAACCAGCAATATTTTAAGGCAAAATAGACGACAAACAATTAATAAATGTTTTCACGACGACGCGCTACGTCAATACTTTATATTAAAGACTATTTTTAGAATCCCTCTCGAGATTAAATCTGCATGCGTAGTATAAGAAAGAGAAGAAAAATATTTTTTTTTATATAAAGACAACTTTTTACAATAATGTTTTATTTATTTAAATACAACCGGTCGTGTTTGTCTTTATATAATAGTAATATGCAATTCCATCAAGAAGTATCAATACAAAGTATAAAGTATATAAAAATAAGATTAATTAAATCTTTTCCTAATTTCATCTCGCGTGTTACACTCGTATAACTGTCGTAGGCGTGACGAGGAGCGAATCTAATAATAAATCATTTCTAGTTAAGCTTCATCTATCATCTCACGCGAAATGCTTATTACCAGCTTTTATTGTTTCATTAATTGCGAATCGAGATATGATGATATGAATCCTTGTTTTATAGACGTCCTTAGTTTTTAAGGCAAAATAAATACGTACAGAAGTCAAACTCCACGTAGCGCATTTCAACAACACACATATTGACACGGTTCACTGTCACAATATTTCGGATTACATCGAACCACTCTGAGCAGGAACGTCATACGTTTAGGTCACACATCCGTAGCTTTTGCGTGAAATGTGTGTAAGTATGAAAAGTTAAGTATAAAGTACAAACACATGTTTAAAAATGGAACGGCGAATTGATTTATCTTGTTTTTTTCTTCATAAAAAGAAAAATGAGATTATAATTTCGAGATTCATTCGCGGTACATTTAAAAATCGAACAACACACAATTTTTTAACGAAAAAGCAACTGCCAGTTGCAATTTTCAGCTTTGGATGTAAGCAAAACTTTATTTTATTTTCTAGTAAGTAATGTTTAAGAGTGGGCGGAATACATGTGAGCAGAGCTAAGAAAACGTTTCCGCAATAAACAAACAGACATAAATATTCATCGTGTTGGAAACTCAAAGTAACTTATTAGGGCGTAATGAATAATAAATTAGCGAATAGATTGGCGACAATTTGTCACAGGTGAGACGGACCTTTCATACTAATGTGAAATCTCTAGGCTAAGAGCTGCTGTATAAAATATAAAAGATATATTTACACAATGAAAGATTAGAGATTAGAGAAAAAAATACAGTTGATAAAATGTTAAATATATTTACACAATTAAAAAATCTACGTATCTTAACGAGAGACGTCGAATTGACGTTGGTTTTAACGATTATGTTGAAATGAAATAGAGCAAAATACAGAATAGATAAAAATATGTCCGTATAAAATAGAATATTGTTAAATGTTGCAGTTAACTATGACGCATAAGCTAAGATAAAAATTATTTCTGGACATTGAGACTGACTTATGTACAGTCACCATTTTCAAGAGATTTCTTAGTGATAGAATGTACACATAAGCTAATTTTCCAACGTAGTATAAATAGTATCTATCTCTTATACTATTAATTCAAGTGCTTATTATTCAAAGACGCGCAGTTCTATCTAATGACGTGCTGTAGATAAGGTTCATTCTTGCATATCGTATTTGTTTAAGTTGATTAGATTTAAGGCCGAAAACAGGTTTAAATAAAAGAATCTCTTCTTTTAAGAGAAGAATTTTTTGTACTTAAATATCAACGCTTGGTTGAGCACAGAGACAAACATACATACACACAGACATTTAAATTACGGACATTCACAAAATAAAAACATCACCGTGAACTTTCTACGAAAAAGTGATAAATCTTAAACAAAAAAAAAATATTTTATCACTGTCGTAAGGAAATATACTTATTGTGACGAGTGCATGCAAATTCCCGCTATGAAGTTGAAATTTTATTTATCATACATAATCTTTCTGGAAGATATTGCTATTTAGCAATAAGGCCGCCTATTTTGTAATGCATCTTTTCCCTTATCCTGTTGTTAGCTTTAAGATTTGGTGCAAAATAAAGCATTTATTCATACATTCTTTCATTCATACAAAGAAAAATTGATCCCAATAAAATAAGATCCTTTATATAACCCCATCATCTAATTTTGATCAAGACGCCTTAAATAGAAGTGAGGAATATATTTCTTCTTGATAAAAATATTAAAATGATTTCTTCCCCTACACAATAACATTATTAACATAAGGCGAACTTCTGAGAATTTCACTGTCTTGTAAACAAGAAAATGGCGACGAGGGTGGAAATTCATTTCAAAACATCCTTGTGAACGACAACGTTACAAAAATATTTCTAGAACATTTACAAAGGAAATCAATGTTAAAGTGTGATAATATTTTCTTCGTTAATAAACTATTAATAATGTCATTCGTGATCGTCATAAACAAAAGTCGGTTAAAAATACATCTTATAGAGAACAAAAAATCATCGCAGATATCAGATTATTTTGAACGTAATGCATAGACATTCTACACCATTCATGTCGCAGTAACAAAATAATAATATTGTAGCATCGGTATTACATTTGAATATTATTGGAATACTGTTTAGAAGGTTTATAAATTGAGACTAAATAAGATTATTTGTAGGTTTTAAGGACTGACGGAAAGCCTAGCGACGTGTTTCATATCTTCAAACCTATTTACACGTCCCCAGACTTTGCGTAGACATAAATATTTTTAAAAGACTAAATCTAAATTCTGTGTTCCGAAAAAAAATCATAATCGAATATAAATCCATTAAGTCTTCTAAGTTATCATTAATTAACCAACAAATGTTGGCGATGCACCCGTTTTCGGTTTAAACTCGCAAAAAATATATCGCAAAAATATGAAAAATGTACAACATAGAATACACATAAATATTAAAAAAATGAGGGACCCTGACAGTTTCTTACTTCAAAGTAGTGGGCGGGGATTTACCAATACATTAAGGCAGCTGCAAGCCACGAGACATCACAAAAAACGCGATTGATATCAAAATTTCACACTTGGATGTGTTTGATAAATAAACGACGGCAATCAACCGTTTTATTTTTGAGCTACGTCATCTGCAACTTCACCTTTCTTTAACGTAATAATAATGCCTCACAGCTAATGTGACAGCGGTCATGGTGGCCAATCTCAACAGAGATCAGCAGTACGCAGGAGATATTACAGTGCACAAGTTGTAAACTATAATAACGATGTAATCAAAATGGCTGTTAAAAGAGTAACTATCGAGTTTCTTGCCGGAATCTTCTCGATAGAATCGACTTTCCGAACCGATGGTAAATTTAAAAATATAATTTAAAAATAAAATAAAAAAAAATAGTTATGTACAACTCAAGTGCACTCTTTATAATTTGAAATTGGTACAGAAAACTGTACAAAATATGCTGGATTTTATTTTTCACAAATTGTGATACTTATTCTTGCATACATTCGTTTGTATTTATTGTAACCTGTTTTGTATAAAAAGAGATACAGTTATAATAATATTTAAAAATAATTATTTGCACAATAGGCGACTTTATCGCAAGTAGCGATTTCTATCAGGCAACATTAATATAGGAAAAGGAATGCATAACATGTGGAGTAAGTAACTACAGATTGCATTTAAAGAATGAAGATAAGATATAATACGCATGCGTTTTTAATAAATACAATATTTTTTTTAATTTAAGAATATTTTACTATGAAAATCCAATACAAGATGATAGTCCCCATAATGTAGACTTTAGAGGACACATCTAAAGTCGATATTAGAAAATTTCTGAGTCGCTCCCTAGCGATGCAGGCCACAGGATGAGCCTATAAATGTACGGATAGCAAATAAACTTAATAATTTAAGATTTTTAAGATCATCATTAATGTTTTCTTTTGCTTATTTTCCATATTGTATAAAAATGCTTTTAAATGGATATTATACATTATTATTTAATTCGTTTCGAATAATTGACAGCGAGCGTCACTTTATACTGTACCGTCGCCCGTGACCAAGTTCACTGCATTTTTATTCTATTTCATCATTAATCATAAATTTTACAATTTGAAAGATTTTGAATGATCCTTTATAAGAAGACTAAGTTTTTAATGAAATTCCGTAAAATTGATCTTTATACACTTAAATTGTACCTACGTTGAAGGAAATAATCAGACATGAAAAGACATCGATAATTATCGCATGTTGATCATATAACATACCACAAAAATTCTACATTTATATATTTATGCAATGTACAATCTTAACACATGTAGTGAGTTATCATTGTTACAGTGAGTAAGCTATTTTAGCTCGTACATAATGCTTGCATATCTTTTTTGCTGTCTGTACCCGGTTGAAGTTGTCAGCGGTCTCGGTTAGATTGCGGCGGTGAGCTGGGATTAGGTTATATTTAATATGGCTGCGTTAATTATAGCGTGTAGGCATGTACGTCATATTTGGTTTAATAGGGCTGGGGAAAGTTAATGTTTTTGAATCGTTAGGTTTATTAATAACTAGCTGCGCACCAGAGCTTCGCTCTCGTGGGAATATCGGAATGATATATAGCCTATAGCCTTCCTCGATAAATGGGCTATCTAACACTAAAATAATTTTTCAAATCGGACCAGTAGTTTCTGAGATTAGCGCGTTCAAACAAACAAACAAACAAGCCCAGATTCTGGAGGGACGTAGACAGGAATTTTTATTATAATCCTTATTTCCTTACTGTCCTAACAATATTATAAATGCGGATATAACTTTGTCTGTGTGTTTTTCTCTTCTTCACGTCTAACTATTACCGAATCGATTTTGATAAAATTTTCAACTGAGTAGTTTGAAATCCGCGGAGGTACATAGGATAGTTTTTATCCCGGTAATTCTAGGGGAACGGGAGATAAATCCTAGTAACAAATTAACCACCTGTGGCGACGGGTTAGAATGCATGTGTCGCCACCTTATTTCTACCCGTGGGTCTCGTGAGAGGTGACAGAGGGCATTAAAACCACCACTGTGTATCATATCTCTAAAACCGAGGGACTTTTACTTAACATAAAATATATTTTTCTATATGCAGGTATCATATCATCCACTCTTTAAGTCACACCCTGTATGTAAAATGAGTCTCTAAGAACTATTAAGGCTTATGAATCTGGAATCTCAAACAAAACAAGCTGAGTATGTTTGGTTAATCTTTAATATGTTTATTGGAAACAAAAACCGCTGTAGTCGACAAGTTAAACCAAAGAACTTGCTAATCTCTTGAGTATGACCTCCCAACTTAAAGTAAACAATTGTTCATGGATTTATAACTGCTAGATAGTGCAATTTTTGGATGTAAACCTTAAATCGGAGAATATCTGATGATCGGATAAATGAATAAAAAATTTTGCCAAAAAATAGAACCGACTTCCTTGCTCTAAAAAGTAGAAAAATAACTTTTATTTAATTTTTGTTGAAATCTATACAAAGTCGGTGCAGAATCTTGTTAAATTGAAAAAAGATAAGGCAGAAGAATTAAAGAAAAAACATGCCATTATAATGATGTGGTAATGATCGTTGAAACAATTCATCATTGGCTGATAAATTAATGCTAATTGTTTCTTAGATTAGCGCGTGCAAACAGACATTAAATAATAAGATATGCTGTACATTTAGTAGTTAATATTAAGCGTCGCTTTAAATTTTTATAATGTTGTTTCCATTAAAACATCTAACACAGAACGTTAACATTATTTATTTCCAGGAATTACATTTATTGTGCTACATTATTGACATTTATTCATAAAAATGTGTGAATATTTTAATAACAATAATTCATCTAGTCTTTTCTTTATATCCACGTAGTCGTCCCTAGATGATTGTAACTGCAAATAAGTGTTAAAACTAACATAGATTCATGCATTAATATTCTGTTCGCGTATTTGCTTCGAAGTTTTTAAATATTTTGACAAGTTTGACAATTTAGCACTGTTTATATCTTTTTTATTTTTTGTGATTTTTAATGATGTTATTTTGAAGTAAAACCAGCCAAGTGTGTGTTACGAAAGATTCTGTATTATGATAACTATGTATAGGCACTTGAGTTTTTAGAATCTCTCTCGTTATGGGTTGCCTGGAAGAGATCGCTCTAAGCGATAAGGCCGCCCTCTGTACATATTCTGTGAAAATATACTCTATAATTTCTGTATTATTGGTGTACAATAAAGCATTTTTATTATTATTATAGGCACCCCCCTCCCATAATATTTTTTAATTATATTTTTAGTTTTCCTTTAATATCATCAACGATAAAAGGGTAAGCGGTAATAGGGACCTGTTTTTACCTTTTACGTACGGAACCTTAAAAATTGAAGGCATTGGTTCAAATACATTTGTAACTATTTCAGTAACCGGGGAAGTAAACCAACATTTTATAAGCTATGCTCAATATTTTACCCGCGTAATAACGTAAGCCATCATCGGCAATCATTTTTCAAATTCATTCACTATTTGCAAATATTAGCTATAAACAAAAAAATAATTAATAAAAACATTTGCTTGATAGTATTCATAGAATTTAAAATATTTAATTCATATAAAAATAATATTATTCTTCATTTTACATACATCTTTGTCGGTCAAAAATAATTCCCATCTTTTATACAAATAAAAAAGGGAAATAAAATACCGTTTAGCATCTCACACCTAGCACAATAGACTCATGTTTCAATAAAATAATGAATAGGTTCGAATTCCATACATTCAACTAATTGTTGGAGATATGGCGATTTTATCGTCAAATTGTATACTTGTGACATATTAAACGTTTTGAAATTGTCGGGTGTCGGGTTACAAAGGTTGGAAGCGGTTATAATTTTATATTGACTTTATTGAGATTAATTTGTATGAGATTGAATGGGTAAGTAATAATGATGTTTATGACACAATTGGAGCACTTAAGTGCTATGAAATGATTGTAACCGGCTGTAAAACTAGTATAATTTTTGTTCAATTATAAGTATTAAGATTGTGTAAACCTACTTTTTATTGCATTATATCTACAAGTATTTCATTTTATTTGAACTCTTTATTTGTACAATAAATAAACAAAACAAAGATACAGAGGAACTATATTAAAAAGTAATTGTACAATTTGGCCAATTGGGGAAGTAGCATTATTAAAAAACACATTCAAAATTGAAACATTGAATAAGAGAATTGTCAACTTTTTTGGGAATAAAGTTTTTTAAACCGAAGTGATTGTTAATTAATGTGGAACAATTCTACGTCTAAATATCATGACAGAATTTGGGAAAATGCAAATGTTTTTATTTCTTATTTTTCAATTTTCATGTATCATATAATATTTATTGTTATTAATAAGCACGTCCTGCAAAAAGCATCTAAAAATATATCTTTAATCATATTTTAAAGGGGACAAACATAAAACTGTTAATTCAAAGTTAAATGTTTCGATTAAGGTCGCAGATCGCCTCCCTTTCAACTCACGCGCATCTGTTACCCCTTCTAGGGGCGTGGCTTGTCACCCCGCCTTATGAACACTACCGATGTTTAATACTGTTGAAACATGTTACCATTACATTTGTGCCAGTACACCATTTAATACATTTTTTAATTACACTGGAATCATCATAAAATCGTAATTTTAGAAAGGAAGGATATCTGTTAGATCAAATAACATGGTTTATTTATTTATTTATTATTACATGTAATAGCTCACAGCTACAATCATAAACTCATTCGAGTTTTTCCGTGCATCATAAGCCAGCGATCACTACATTTTATGCATTTTACAATGATGGTTTGATATTATAAATGTTTGAATATTTCATAAAACATATGGCGGTACCTCTGTTCCTAACGTTACAACGTTGTTTGAATAAGGAACAGTGATTTATCATCAAATATATTTGCATGCTGCGAAACTCGTAGCAAGACATGTGGACTCTCTCTTGTTTAAGATCATAGTATTGTACACCTACCATGTTTTTTGCAAATGTAAGAATAAATGAATTAAATGTTGTGAATTACTGTGATTCTTTTATTGCTCATGAGTCTTTCTTTTTTTTAACTTAATATAACATTCTATTGTTATATAGCGCTACGGTGTAATAGGCAAATCGCTTAATATTATTAAAAAGTGTCTGTGTAATGGACACGGCGCGATATCACTGACCAGGCAGTGTTGGGTGTACGGGGACTACATTCTTTTAGGTTCCTATTGTCTGCTCTAAAATTGAACAGATAAGTCATAGGTTTAGATTTAGTATAACTGTTTATTTTAAGGAAAATCGTAATTTTATTCCACCTTCAAACTGCACCTATACATATAATTCTGTAGTTAATTGACAAACAATATTATTAGGTAATAATTTTAGAAATCCAAGGTTTCTAGGCATACAGTGGTATGATAAATAGAATAATAGATACTATTACTAATTTTTATGACTAAAATTTATAATTAGTTCAAAGTATCACGAGTAGAACCGCGATTAATAGCCTGTTTCGTGCTTATGTTTGGATAAAATGACAAAGCAAGTATTAACTACATGTCCCAATGAGATTGAATTAGTAATTTGCATACATGCGTTGGAAATAGGGGGTTGGTGTATGGTACATGTAACTAACCTATCGTTCATTTTAATTAAAACACAATCATAATTATAAATAACTGATAGCTTATAACCTAGTTCGATTAAAAACAAATCGTTATACTCACAAGGTCTTATACCAAAATCTTTGGCTGCTTAGACTTTTTTATATAGGTACGCAATAAAAAATTAAGTTTATTAACCTGAATTACGAAGTAAACCAACATCTGCAAAAGAAGAGAACAACCTTTTGATAGTCCTAAAAAAACCAACTGCTATTGGACGTTGAAATTGTGTTATAATGTTTAGAGACACAGCTATAGTAATGAACCGTATGAGCTTCAGGTTTCTATTTAAACATATTATATGTTAAGTGCTAAAAGTTATTTGAACATGAACTAAATCAAGACGTACTATTAGTTTCATGCCCAAGACACAAACTACAAGACTAGTTTGGGTCTCGCTGACACAGCTCTTTGAATTCGAATTACAATTTAAGTTAAAATTTAAGTCTGAAATTCTATGTATTCCAAACTGGTAACAAAGACAATTTATTATTATTATAACTATTTCAGAATTCGGTACCAATAAGGCACAGATAGAAGGCTGATTTCAGATGCTTACAGGTCGATCTAAGAAATTCTGAATCTGTAAAAATCAGAATGTATGTGGAGCAAGCCGATATTGTATGGTATGGCCTTTCTAAATTAAGAATCTTAATTCAGATACTGAAAATTCAGCATGTGTGTGGCCGGCCTAAAGCTCATATTAAACTTAATATGCATTCTTGTAAACATTCATTTTCTTCTATTTATTCGTTCATAATATTAAAAGTAAATTATCGCTACATCGCATCACTCATCCCACACTCCATACCATACGTACATCCACCGCAAAAAACACACCCTTTATTATAATTAGCCCGTGATTTTCATGATAATGTCTCTAATTGTTATTTATGCCCGCCATATTTCTTGATTTTTGCATTAATTGCTGGCGACGAATCGCAAACAATGTTTATTTAAATGTTTTTTTGTGTATTATTGTTAGAGTAATTTTAGTATAATAGCTACATGCTGTAGAGTTCATTTAAATTGGTAAGAACTGAATCATTGAGGAAATGTTAAGACATTTTAATCGCCTTGTAAGAAAAATAATTTACTGGTTTATCCAGATTTTTACCCGACTGTGGCAGAAGGAGGGTAACGTATTTTAAGCGTATTAATGTATGTTTGTCAGTCCATTACTTAGGCACGCCCTACAACCCAAAGATGGACGATGAGTGAGGTATGGCTAATATTTGAATCACGCAATAACCGTAGAATGTTTTTTTAATTTATAAACTCGATAAATAGTTTATTTCCTAAAGCCAATGTACGATTAATATTCCACAATTTTTAAAGAAATTTTTCATATAAATCGAACGGAATTAACACGTACAGAATTTCAAACAGTTATTTAATTTTAAAATTCCTTACTAAGCACTGTAATCTCTGTATGGAACTTTCTAAAGTTATCTTATAGCATTTTATTGAAGTACTGAAGATGGAATTTTTCATTATAAATGCGTTGAATATTAACATTTTGTTTCAAACGAAATAGGCCGATTCATTTACAGCGGAACGCGCTTTATTAACTTACGTTTAAATATTTTTGTGTAAAATAATACAATTAATTTTTTATTATATTGTACAAGTATGTGCGCAAATACAGTGCGCACTGACTATTGCTTTACTTTCACAGTCCAATGGGACGGTAGACTGATACCACCGGAGAGAGATCAGGCACAGGACCGACGGCTTTACGTGCTCTCCGAGGGTGTCCTAACACCGCAAACTGTCAATCTCAGCGCTGCTATTGAACCTTTATTGACAGAAAAATCATTAATTTTTGCCCCCCCCCCCGGGATTCAAACCCGAGACCACGCGATCTGTAGTCAAAGATCCAACCACTAGACCAACGAAACAGTCGTTTTCTATTTGATTATGATATATCGAGGGCGGCTCAATAAAGCAAAATCGGTAAAATTTCAAACAGCAAAGCTTGCAATTACGTGCAAATAAAAAAGGGGTTTATCTTTTAAATCTTGCGACAAACCCTTTGCCTACATGAGATAGTATTGATTGATAAGGTAAAAAAATCGAGAATCTTCCACATAAACTGCTATGCACGTTTTTACGTGAACTTCGAGTGTCCTCTAGTTGCAAAGGAGCCGGTTTCAATGACATTGTACTGTGTGATCGATTGCTACCGATTTCTGAAGATTTTATTATGTATGCGACAATCACGTAATGCACAAATATGTGTTATACAAATAGGCTTTTTTGATAGTAAGTATACAATATTCCCGAATTTTGTAAATGACGGTGAAATCAAAATGTATTGATTTGTTATTTTATTTTATTTTGAAAGAATTTCCAACAAATAAAACACGATAAAAAATCCTAAATCTAACATAATTTTACAACTTCTAACTTGTGCTTTTTAAATTTAAGGAAATTACAGCAAGTAATATTATTAAGAAAAATAAAGGATATTTATATAAAACCTATATTTATAAAAAATATACATTTTTACATTTTTCAGCTGTTTTGATTTGTTAATTGATAGATATATATATATATTCTCTAAGATACCTATCTATTAATGAGTGTTTTTTTGTTTTGTTTGAAGAAATTTAGTTGAAGTCTTGAAAGAACCTCAATAAAAAAATGTGAAGTGATTCTCACAAGACTGCAGTGCCATTTTGTTTGATGTCGAAATCCTACTTGACAGTCGAGGAAGGTAAATAGCACCGCATCTGAAATACCACTTACAATGGCGTGATAGCCTCAAAAAAGGGATTGTAAAAAAAAATAAAAAATTCGGTGTTCATTGAAAATCAGTGCAGGAATTAATTATAATAAAATATTATTATACTAGTATTCCACTATACCACTGAGTGGGAACCCATTTGGGCTACTATTATATAATTTTATGGATTTCTATTTTATTTTCTTTCTTTTTATCTTGTAACCCCAATAAATATATTTTCTGTTTTTCTTTCAAAGATGTACGCATCTTATTTTCATGTTCTTTGAGTACTAACACCCGTATTCACAAACGATATGAGGAGCTCTCACAATGCATATGGCCTCATAAACCTATTCAGAGACGATACTTAAGTGGCGTTTTCATTAAGTCTTATTGTTTTTAACCGACATTCAAAAGAAAGGAGTTCTAAATTCGACTGTTTTTATATTTGTTACCGCATATCTCCGGCATTTATGGACTGGTTTAGATTTTATTTGCATTTGTCAGTGAGTGTCAATATGGACCCCTGAAAATTGGTGCAAAATCTTGTAAAATTTTACACCGACTTTGTTTGTTTGTTACAAAAATAAAATAAAGATTACTTTCCACTTTTTAATGTGAGGAAGTCGGTTCTATTTTTTGGCAAATATTTGGTATTGAATTAAAGCCTTGTCAATTAGTACATATTGAGAAATATCATACTTCGCATAGTATTACTACTTTACTTGCACAAGTTTCGTTTGGGAACATGAGTAAAGACTTTCATCCGAGATTCGATTCCATTTCATTTTCCAAGTTATTTAGTTAAATCAAGGTTCTACCCCTTCCAATATCCTACACATTTTACTTCCATTAAAAATTAAATATACGCAATATCTCAAAATCCACTTGTATACGATGATCCTTGTCAAGGTTAATCCTATAAATAATTTAGGCAACATTTCGGTTTTCCTTATCAGCCGGGAGCACGTCTGGTAAATATTTTCTGCAGGTCGCTTGCGTGGGGACGCACTAATCCATCACGTGGATTCAACTTGGTTAAATTTAGGTGATATTTTGGGGAATATTATAAAACATTTGAAAAGGTAATGTAATTTATATGTTATTAGAAGCAGTTGCATACGGCTTTACGTGTGTTTATACGAGTTAGCTATTTCATAAAAAACAGTTATTTAGAGACGATTCTAGGTAGACATGAATAACAGCTTTGACCACACCACTTTTCATCAGGGGTAGCGGTAAAATGTTTGCCTATTTAAAAAAAAATATGTATTTCGATTTCATAAATCCTATATAGCATAGTCTAATGGTGAAAGGATTTTTGAAATCGGTTCAGTAGTATTTGATTTTATATCATTATAAACATTCAAAAGTGAAAATATGTTTGAAGTATAAGTATTATAATTATTATACTATTAATTCAATTAGAAAAATAGTTTTTTATAACGGGTTAAAACACTTTAATTAGTACTTATCGTTCTATTCTTGCTTGGTCATGGTTGGAACCAAGTTTCCTCCTCTTAATAAAAAAGCGTTTATTACGAAATTTAAAAACATATATAATGTATAATATTATATAAACAATTTTAATACAATAAAATATATCTATAGAAAATAAATATCCACTTATGAGACACTGCCTTCCTCGCAAATGTTAAAATTGCGTGAGAATGGCTCTAGGTACAGGCAACACCGGCAAAGGATATCCGACACTAGCCCTTATTTATGTGCTTTGAACAATCTTTTTACTTTATTGTATATGCCACTGCCTTTACGACTAGAAGTAGAATATCGAAAGCGGGACATATTTGAAGGTTATGTGTGTTTAAAGAATGTGTAATCAATTGATACTCAAATACTTTATTTCGTAGTGGGCTCTGATGTCATCACCGTCTACCCGCGTCTTCGAAAGTGCATTAAAAATAGAAAACGGATATGGCTGGTAGAAAAAAATGCGAAAAACATTCATTAAACCAGAATTAACTTGGTACTTTCAAAAGTAAGGAAGGCAATGAGCTTTGACGGCAGAAGAAATATAAAAGTCATAAGATTAAGTATTGCAAAACAACCCTCTCTATATAATAGTTTATAGTAATTTATACTCTTTGAAGGAGTGAAATCATTACCATAATATTTAAAATACCAGCTAAGAAAAATAATGCAATATCTATTGAATTTTATTACCCTTCAAGCACAAAAAACAAATAAACACTCTATTTATCCAAACTACGTAATATAAATCATAATTTTTTCCATTACCGCAAAAATAAAATACAGTGAAAATTAAAATAATTTCCTCTGAGCGGCGGCTCTTGAATTGTATTACGGGGCTAAGCCCGCTGACAAATTAAATGTCAAGTTCTGTATTATTTTTAGCCTTTATATAGTTTTATCTGGAACTTTTACAAGATGTAAATAAGCTGACCAAATCTTTATAATAAAAGAATGCAATGAATTCACTCTGTGACGCAGGTTCAAATCTCATTGCTACCAAATACTTTCATATTTGACGTATCTAGCACAGATATATTATGAAAAAACACAAATGTACTTATTTTGAAGTCGTTACTTGAGCGAAGCAAGGCTTCAAATGTCGAGAGCATAAAATTATGTTTGTATCTAAGTATATTTGTATGAGTCTACCTATGTGTGTTTGACGATATCTTGGGTATTATTAAGTCGATGCTGTGAAATATTTATCAAACCAGTAACATTAATCTCCAACTGAATAGGCCATAATAGCATCAACGTAATTTAAATTAAATAGCTTATAAGTACATGTTATAAATTGAATTAACATTGTATAAAATTTGCCATACATGTTTTTAAGAAATGTGCAGTCAAATCGAGGAGTATAATATTAATATAGCTTTTAGAGTGACTAGTCACTTCTTCACTATTCTCTCCATACTCATCACTCAAAGAGACGTGACGTTTACGCTTAACGTGTGTCGGTCTGAATTTCTTTTGTTTTAAAAACTGAGTAATAATCTTATTCGTTCGCGGAATGCTAAAAACGTCAACAACAAAGAACTGGAGTGAAGCAATTTGCATTCGGATAAACGGGAATATGCAATGTAAAATACGTTTATTTATAAACTTAGTATAGTATTAAATGTAGAAAGTTTTGATGGTAAAAAGGAAATATATTATTCCTTCTTAAAGGATTATTATGAGTTAAATAAGAAGTGGTTTCCCCCTGTGTCGACGGGTTAGAATACGTATGTCACTACTCCATTTCTACCCGCGGGTATCGTAAGAGGCGACATAGGCTAATTCTACTACACATCATCTTCAGCAATACATAAATGGGAGCCGAGCGTTGCATGATTAGACCAAATCGCACCGTTGTAATTACCACCCAGCAGAAGACCGGCGTTAAGCAGTTATTGCACTGTCTTTCGTGCGATGAGCGAGGTCTGGAAGTCTGTATTCTTCTCCCAACTTCCTTTCCTTAAAGTCGACAAGAAAACGACACTTAGGTATTGTACACGTTCATAGGCTACGGTCGGTTACTTAACATCAGGTGAACCGCATGTTCCGCTTGCCTGCTTTAACATGAAGATAGTGTGGAAAGAAAGATATACGAGAGAGAAAGACAAAATGTCATAAAAGGTTATGTCAACCAGCCTCAAAGGGTATTGCATTTAGTTCGTCATTCATATTTCCGACGATTCCGGGATTAAAAGCTCGCCGTAATCCCGTCCTGGGGCTTACACTCACTCGGGTGTCACAACACGGAAATAGCTGGAATTAATGGAAAAACTGAAATATCTCTGACGTAATCGAACGTTTTATGCGGTTCAAAGTGACGTATAAATCGTGAAGAATGCGTAAGTTCTTATTTAATGGATTGGAGGATGGTTTGATCCCGTGGTAACTCCAGGATTAAAAGTAGCTTTTATGTCATTCTGAACCCTTACCAATATGTATACCAAGTTTCATCATAATCGGCTCAGTACCTAGCTTTTATTTAAGTTTTTTAAAAATTTTACTGCGCGCCTCTACAAAATTCAGACGCGAGTGAAGCCGCGGGCGGAAAGTAGTAATATATAAAAATCTACAATTCTTTTGGTGACGTCGAACTTCCAACAACAATTATAACAAGATCAGCATTCCTTTGATAATTTATTGATAAATCTCGCGTCCCATGCAAACACAAAAATTTCATTCACAAATACCTCTAAACGTCTATGAAACACTAATTTTGCGATGCGACAAGGGCCCACAAATTTATCACGCTAACAATGCCAAGAAACATCAATAACATGAAAAAAATCGACAAAAGCAGACGCCGTAGTGTCTGCTATTTTACGTTCATTCAAAAATGTTCATTGATACTTGTTCGTGGTCAACAGTACAAGTTATTTATTACACCTGAGCAGGTAATATTCTATGAATGGTGGAGAATTAACGCGATCTTAACTTTTAAATTGTAGCAGGAATATTGTTCGTTGTATGCTAAAATTGGGCTTTCTTTTGGGTTGCGAATTTGACACAATAGGTGTTCTATTTTATATGAACTACCAAGTGCCTCCTATGGTTTTGCTCTGGTTTAAAATTAGTTTAGATGCAATGTATTGATTTATACGGTTATTATTTTGCAATCAAAGTTTTGAATAGAACAATAATAATTTATAAGCAGAAGTTAACATTAGATTTATTCAAATTAGTTTAAGCATTTTATTTAAATGTATAAACCAGATGAATGTTTATGATTATTTTGTTGCAGAAGCATCTGGAATTTAAGTAATCAGAAGCAGACATTGCTATTAATGAATTGATGACAAATGAATGCGAAAAAGTGAATTAAAAGTGGGAAAGCTTATAATGGACGGTGACGTGAGAATTGGCTTAAGTAAACTAAATATATCAGGACATCCTGTCGGGATAGGTCTGGTTCAATTTTCACCATCTTTCTATATCAATTTAATAGTCGAGAATGTTTCAATCATTCGTCTTGTCGTTTTGACGGACTAATTTAAATATTTGTCTACTTCTTTATATGACTTTAGACGATTTTCTTTACCAATATAACAAATGCGAAAATAACTATGTCTATCTGTATGTCTGTCTCCTTTTCGAGGCTAAAACATTGAACGATTTGGATAAAATTTTGTTCAAAGATTGTTTGAAACCCGAGAAAGATCATAGTATAGCTTTTATCCAGGAACCATATATCCATATCCAGCAATATCACGGGTATGCGAGATATGCGTTGATGAAACTACGGTTTAGTGGTTTAGCTGTGAAGAAGAGTCAGTCACACAGACAGACAAAGATTTACAGACCCCGAAATTAAGCGAGTAAAATCGCGATCTACAATTAAAATTAATTAATATATAGGCCTATTAGCAGAGGCTATGTTTCTACAATTTCTTCGAAAACATATCATCGGATCCGACGAGGCAAGCTAATTAACTTCTAATTAATCCATTGCATGTAACCACTATACCTTTCCAAGAAAATTTAATCAATGTACGAATATTACGCTCTGAGGAGCGGAAATCTGTCAGGGACAGACTTACGATATTGTTGTATTAATATAAATCTATTAGCGGTTTGTGAATTGATTATTGGCTTTGAATTGATTTTATAAATAAAATTATTTTCTAGTTTTTGTTTGAGGAACTCGGATTGCAAAATGTAATAAGGACCTAAACCAGCCAGGTTCATGTCGGAGTATAATATTAGAGGCATCATACAAGTTTTCAGGTAGCCTCAAAAACTCCCCAAATAATAATATCTCTCAAATAATAACTTTATTTTTTGACAAAAAGTTATTATTTTTCCATTTTCAGAGACGTGTAAAGGGTTATCAGATCAGAGTATATGTATACATTAAACGTTAACCGCAGAGCTTATTCTGTTGACTTTCGACTTTCCTACAATATCTTCTACATGGATGATAAGACTTGAACCAAATTTCTATGGTACCAAACTGACACTACTCTTTCGAACTCTGATATGCGGTAACACACATAAAAAATAGGGTTGATTTGAGAACCTCTTTTTTAAAGTCGTTTAAAAATGTTCTAGATCTAGAATAGTTGATCCGTGGCGACGATCCTCACGAGCCTCAATTTAGGTGGTATATTTATTTTACGCTTGAAAATAGTTAATACATTTCATTAGCAAAAATAATGTTTCATAACAGCACATAGTAACACAATGCAAACACGAGTACATTATTACTTCCTATGGATAATAATATTACTATACGCTCAGAAGCCACCCACAATATCGCAAATTGTAATTACGCTAAAATCAAAGGCTTTGCTGTAAATTACAGAGGACGTACATACGTGGTTTAATCACCACTTGATCACGTTCCTATACTAATAATATCCCTTCTATGAAATAGTAATAATACATCCTTAAATACCTTAAAGACCGGCAACGCATTCGTGATACCTAACGTTACGAATGAATATGGGCGGCGGTGATCACTTACCTCCAGGTGACCCGACTGCTCGTTTGCCCGCTGGGATGGGAAGGCAGACCGACACGACCGGAGATATCAGGCCCAGGACTGATGGCTTTACGTGCTCTTCGGGGCAAGGGTGTTTTCCAACACCGCCAACTTCCAGGCAGTCCTTTCCAGGGCTGCTACTGAGACCTCTTTGTTAGAAATTTTTTTAGTAGAAAAATCTCAATATCATTTTTTTGGCCCCATCTGAGGTTCAAACTGTTCTTTTTTTTATGTTATGTTTGTAACTGTATGGATAACCTGTTTGTCCCAATAAATGATTTTCATATTTAATTCTATTCTACTACGCTAATTGGCATTTCCAATCAAAAAAACTTGACTCCAAAGTCACGTATAAATGTAAAGTGTGGTCTGTAATAATGATCAAGCCTGCATTATAATGCATCGCCGCAAGGGAAACCAAATCATTACGTTCAGCACTCAGTAATTCAATTTGTCGCGGTCTGAGCGTACCTCTGAGGGTAATGGCGATAAATGTTATTGGTTTATTGAACTTATTTAAACTACGAAAACTTCCAACATTAACATGAAAATACTTTAAGAAATTAATTAGTTTAACAGGTGATTTGTTAATTATTTTGCAAGCTGAGATAGGTTATCTTAGATATCTAAAAAGCTTGCCTATAATGCCTATCCCAGAAGAGATGTTATTGCTTAAAAGGTTGGGTTAAGAATCGATGATTGGAATCTAGGAAATCAGATACATAGTAGGAGTTATTACTTAATGAAAAAAGTATGTTTCATCTTTGGTGAGCGTCTTTTTTCTGATAAAAGATAGGTCCACTAAATGATGATATTGATAACCTTCTTTTCATATTTGACTACAAATTTACGTCCAACTGTCGCACATACCCGTGTAGCGATGGGTTAGAATACATATGTGACCACCCCATTTCTACCCGTGGGTGTAGTAAGAAGTGACAGAGGGTAATCCTGCTGCATAACATCTTCAGTAATAAAAGAGGGGGGCCTAGCATTGCACGATTGGGTCAGGCTCGGTGTTATTACCACCCCTAGCAGAAGACCGGCGTGAAGCAGTATTGCACTGTGTTTCGTACGCTCGGGTGCCTGTGGCCTGAATCCCCATCCCACACCTCTCCCATCCTTTTCCCATTGCTCTTTTCCTCTCCCAGTTTCCCATCATCCTCTCCTTATGCCCTTTCCTTCCTTCAAGCTGGCAAGGCATCTGCGACACTCTGATGTTGTAGATGTTCATGGGCTGCGGCTAGTCACTTAACATCAGGTGAACCGCATGCTCCGCTTGCCTGTTGTACTATAAAAAATATAAAGAAAAACTACAGATTCACGTGCAAATGTGACCTGCGGTTGACAATACATCGCCCCAGGGGATACCAAATCATTATGTACAGCACTTAGTAATTGAATTTGTCGCGGTTTGAGTGTACCTCTGAGGATAGTGGCGTTGCTGTTATTGTTTTATTGAACTTTGTTATTTAAACTAAAAATGTGACTTGCAAAAGGTTTGGCCTAAACTTTTCAAATACTTTTTCTCACCTTAGTCTCGGGTTTAAAATAATCAATCACTATAACACCCAGACAGTAGAAAATTACAATTTTCATCACATCATAATTTTCTACTCGAACCCACACCCTCCGGCGCAATAGACCGACCATTACCCCATCCACTGCGCCAATCGGGTCGTCTTATAAAAATCTTACTCTATATCTTACTATCATACCTGTATATTTTTTATGAAAATACTAAAACATATTAGCGGATTCACAAAGAGCGTCGCTCGGGGCATTGAATTCGCAAACATCCGCATCACAATATATTTATAACAATGTATTAGCAGAATTCATAACTTTGTTTAATGTTCTCACAGGCCAAAACGCTCTAAATTTTATTAGCTTTGGCAAATATGGGGATAGGAAACGAGCGGGTTTATTAGAGGTAGCGGGAGCGTCGTTTAATCTTGAGGTTGGTTGAAATGTATCATCTAATTTTATTGCTTTGTTGGTGTGAAAAATATGTATACTAACTAACACGATTAACAAAAAACGACTGACCTTTATATTAAATTTGATAAAAATTTACTTTAAAACCCGAAACCGGTATCAAGAAAAAAGCGTTGCAATATAAAATTTATCAAAAATATGACAAGTTTATCAACGAAAATCGATTAATCGTATTTAAAATCTCGGTAATTATTGTATTTATATATTTAGACGTAAAAGCAAATTATAATTCAAAATATCCATTTGAAAACAAACAAAACCATAAAAAAAGAATTATCGAGAGTATTAATTTCGTTAAAGTTGAACCTATTGGAAATATAGCTACAACAACAAATAAGTATAAAACATACTACGAAGTTTTAAAATATTTGTCCTATAATATACCCTTCTATAAACGAGTTTATCTTTTGAAACCACCCTCCTTTTTAGAGGCTCCAAATCTATTATCGACATCATATTTAATCCCAACGTTTGTTGTAAGTTTGTTTACTGATAACCTTTGAATTATTACAAGCTTTTTATAAAATTATAATGCAGAATATTACAGGGTAAATAGCTGGTTTAAACTTCGATTTATTAGTTTGTTTAAAAGATTGAGATCTTTGCAATAGATCTCCTGTTAACTTAAACTGTTGTTAAAACATTTTTAAAATGGGTTTAGTTATATTATGAAGGAGATAAATCTAAGCCTAAAAGATATATGTCGCGTAGGATACAAAGCATCGGTTTTAAGTTTGATAAAATAGGCTGATGGAATGTGAAAAGAATAAAACTAAAAGGGAATCACTGATTAGGGAATTTAAATTAAATGTTATGGATGTTGGTCTGATTTGTTCCATTTTAGCGAGTCCCAAGTCAAAACTAGCAAAAAAAAATATAGTTTGGTAAAGGATCCCTAGTCAGTGATTTCCTTTAAGGTGTTAATAATTAGTACTTTAGTATTACTTTATAAGGTACGATGGGGTTGACGTATCCAAGAGGATAAAAACCCCTTTAAAACCCATTTAAAAAAAAAAGTTTGATAAAATAGTTTGTGAATACCAAAAGAAGTGATAATTTATTACCAGTTTTAGAGACGTCATACTTTTACATTACTGTTACTTATTATTTAAACGCTTAGGTTTTTATACTTTACTATCTTATCGATTTCTATTTGTCGTATGTGTGGAGGTTAACATTATTGAATTTTTCCACGAATAAAAGTTTTCATTTTTGAAACTGGAATAGTTCTAGAAATGTGTAATTTGGGAAGCTATAATGGTATAGGGTACAATGAAGACGTGAATTCACTTAATTTACATTTTATATTTGGACTTTTGCCACGCATAGTCAGCCAGCAGTCATTAAAGATCTATAATTTACAAAAATATAGCTGTTCCGCCCGGCTTCGCTCCATATCATACTGTTAGATAGTCTCAGTAAAGATGCAGCTTTCTTATGGTAGAAAAAATAAATCGGGCCTCTTGTTTTTATACATGACAAGCAAACACACAAAAGTTTCTTATAGTATGTCATTAATTTAAAATAATTTGATATATAAATAAAATAAAAATCGCTTAACATTCAAAGAACAGTGTTATTCTTGGCGTGTGAGTACAAGCTAAACGCTGTTTTGATAATAATTGCGTTTGGGCCACTGCGCCGCGTCGATGTCATTGCACTACGATAACCTTAAAGATGTAGTTCAATTTTGTTTATACTAAGTACCCGCTCCGGCGTTGTATTAAATCTGCCAAATACCATACATATACTTGTAGCTCACCCTGAGCTTGACCTCGCATTTTAATGTATGAATCGAGACCTTTCATTTGATACCACACTTGGCTATATTCATATGAAAATCGCCTATTTCACCCCCCCATCTTCCTTACCCTCTACCGATATTGCTCATCTTCGATCTCGACATTTTCTTTTGTCTAAACTATTTGCCTATGAAATTTTATAAAGATCGGATACTCAAGTTATACTCGGACAAAATTTTTCATACTTACATACCATCCGACCATCTCAACTCTGAGACGGTCAAAATCTCAAAGGTCGGACTGACTGACTGACATAGTAATCTATTAACGCCCAGCCCAAACTTTTGGCATGCAGGTGGATGTTATAACGTCGGCATCCGCTATCGGGAACGGAGAAAATAGAAATATACAAAAAAAAAAGCCAATTTTTAAAATTATAGTGAGCTTATACTACATTTCTTTACAATTATTTCAAAATTTTCAAGTTTTGAACATATTGCGATATATTTGACTACAATAACATATTTTTGAACACAGCACAAGTTTAAATAAAATAAAAATATATCCGATTTGAAAATGCCGGTAATTCATTGCATAAATAAATTGAAGCAAGTATAATTAAATATTACCGCGTAATATAACTTAATTGCACTCTATCCTCTTCCTACGATATTACTTTACGAAATGAATAAAATTATCAAGTTGCAGCTGCGAACGATTGCATCTGGGTTAAATATAACTTTATATTGCGTTTATTTTTACATCCTACTTATATTACACATGCAAAAGTTTGTGAACATGTATGTGTTGGTTACTCTATCATGCTACTACTAAACCTATTATGATGAAACTTGGTATACAGGTAAGAGTTCAGAATAATATATAGGCTACTTTTCATCCCGGAGTTGCCACGGGATCAGAAGTTATGTGAGTGAAACCGCGGGGCGTGATTAGTTAAATATATTTTCAGATTTATCAGAAAGAGAGTTTTTGAATATGATACGCTATCGTTTGGTTATTTATTTTTCCTAACAAACTTTTGTATCGAAATAAAAATTAACGCGAACGAAGCCGCGGGCAACACTTAGTATTGTATAAGTACAACAAGATCATTCTTTATCCCTCTTTAAAAAGTAATTCATTATTTCACAGCTGGATAAAGCTGACATTTTCATTTTCTTTCTAAGAATACAAAATAGTGTGGGAGCCCATATACTTAGTATTATAAAGAGGAAAAAATTGTTTGTTTGTTTGTTTTGAATCGACTACGAAACTACAGGACCGATTTGGATGAATTTTTTTACAGAGATTCTTTGCAATCCCACCAATGACATAGGATAGTTATTATCCCGCAAATCCTACGGGAACACGTTATATAAGCGGGTGAAACTGCGGAGCTCAACTAATCTATATATATATAAAACAAAGACAGGTTGGTAAAAACACTTATAACTCCATTTTTACAATTTCCGGCTGTCCTATTTAACAAGTCCTGTCTTATTTATTTTACATAGTGCAGACTTGATACCTCGATATAATTATAAGTTTAAATAATACTGACTGTTTAAAGTTTTCCTAATTTTGGTTTATATTTTTCAAGTTTACAATATGTGATTTAAGAAAACACGATTGGAAATACTGAAATAGGAGTAAAGTAGTAAAAGTTGTGTTTGTTTTTTACTTCACCCCTGTTTCGACGGGTTAAAATATGTGTGTTGCCCGCGTGGGTGTCGTAAGAGGCGACAGAGGGTAATTCTGCTGCATAACATGTTCAGCAATAAAATAGTGGGAGTCTAGCATTGCACAATTAACCAAGCTCGCGCTATCACGTGAACTGCATGCCTCGCTTGCCTGTAGCATAAAGAAGTCTAGATAACTCTCACAATAATACTATAAGCTCTCACACTATAACACCTGCGTATCATAACAATAACATTCACATTTAGATAACACCATAATACAAGGAAAAACAAAGTGTCCTCGATCCCGCGGTAATTGAAACGGAATAAACGTGAATTTCTGTATATTTCCTCTCAAATGTATTCTATTGGGTGATAAAAAACACCTATTTTGTTTGGGAAAATTCGAGTGTGGGTTTTATCATTTATATGGAAATGGGTGGGTTACGTTCTCCGAAATAAATAAATAAATAATTAAATAAAATAAAAATCATTTTATTTCCTTGACCAATTAAAATTACAATAAAAATACAACCATTTCTTTAAAAAAGTAAAAGATACTATAGCAAAAGGGCTATATTCAGCATATGTTACGGGCATCCTTCATAGTTAAGGAAGAGCGGGTCGTCCTGACACAGGTTTTCTTTAAAACTTACTAGGAGGTCCCTTCTACTACTTAAGATAAAATATTGTATAAGTATTGAAATAAATCATTTTCATTTTTCATCCTAAGATGCCCGAAGAGCTGTTTTTCGATATACCCGTTTTATACCTTAGTCTTTTGTTAATTTTCTGTAACCGGTCAGCCACAGATACTGGCGGTGCGACTGGACTGGCGAGGCGGTCGGCGCGATGATCTGTGGCTGCCTGGATATTCGCCAGTACATTTGTTAAATTCACATATCGCTCTACCTGAAAAGTCTAAGAAAAGCCCCGCTACTTACCAGCCAGGTCTGCAGTTCCATATCGGGGTGTAATAGAAGAGGCATCATACAAGTTTTCAGCTTGCCTCAAACACCTCAAAGGAGCAAGGGTCCTTGTTCTCGGAATTTTACCAATTCGTCATTTACCAATAAATAACTGGTTCTGAGCTGGTTCCAAGGTTTTGATTTTTAATATGATAGGTATACTGAAAAATTTGTTTCTTGCGACTGAATGTGACAACTGTGCATTTATTGGGATTTAGTTCTAATTTATTTAAAGAGCAATAATTAACTAAACGGTTGAGGTCATTTTGAAGCATAATAGCATCAGTAGATGATTTAATAGTAGTATAAATTTTCATATCGTCAGCAAAGCAGAGGTCCTTGCTCTCGGAATTACCAATTCGTCATTTACCAATAAATAACTCCAAAAGTTGTAAAACGTCAACCCACTACAATATCAACTAGATATATTTTTTTTTATTTTCTTGGTTATACGCAGATTGATGAATCGCTAAAAAGACGAATATATCCCCTGATAATTCCACAGATGTGAACGTAATCGTATATTATTAGCTCTATTTGAAAGCATTTCCATGTAAAGTAACGTATCTGTGTATGTACGAACGTAAAACCACAGACTACAATGTAATGCTATTTATTAAATTCCTCTTTGTTTCCACTATCACTTATTTTCTTAGCTTATGAAATTAAATCCTGGAAAAGATCGTATCTGAGTTATAAGCCCTCTGTCATGCTTATGACATCATTTAAAAATTTGTTCATTTTACTTTGGCCAACACAATAAAGTATAATAAAAAGAAATTAAGGCCGACTAAATCACCTGGGATATACCATAATTATCATCTATATAGGTGGGTGATATGAACAGCAATGATCATAATATAACATTAGGTGACCCTCATAATCCTTAATATCATAAAAATGTGACGAAAATCGACCAACATGTAAAGTTATAAAATTTCATTACCAGCAAAAATACATTGAGTCTGTTGAACAAGGGAATAGCAACCTCAGAGTATAATGTGCATATTTATTAAAGCAAAGCCTTGTACCGACCTTTTTCGAAGAAAAATCGTTTAATTTAAAGATACATGTACCGCAATATATTTAATAGCAGCCATCCAATACATTTCAACATGGTTAGAAAAATAGCTGTGTAGACGTGCCCAAATCTTTTAACCCTTGCTATTTTTAAAATTGACCCTCGGTTTTTGCAAGATTCATATCACGTAAAACAGAATCCTTTAGCGCATTGTTCGAGGACAAAGGACCGGTGTTTGTGAAGTTGTGGATCGCACGACAAATCGAAGATCGAGTGGGTGTACTTGATTGGTACCTGGGTGTAGCCGGGAGCTGAATTCGTGTATTTGCTAACGGAATGTCTGTTTTAGACGGTTTTGCAAGGCATGGGAAGTTAAATAAAGATAAACTGCAAGCAAAGGCATTCCGCAACGTTTTAGGAACCTGAAATGTGTTCTATTATTTCTATAAGTAATAATATACCTATTTAATGTAGGATATCTTCTAAATGAGAGAGCTGTTATTTATGAAATAAACGAACGGTGGCCTCGTTTAAACCTTTAAATCGTTTGGGATAATGAATTTTAAAAGCATCTGTCCATTTTATAAGAAAAAGTAGAAGTGTGTGCACTATGTGCTAACTGTTATGGAAGTTTTAATTTCGGATTGGGAAAGACAATAATAATATAAATGGATACACCAATGTGTGATTAGAATCCAAAAACGTCAGGTGACCCACATGGTTTTGATTGATTAGAAAAAAAATAGAAAATGCTTATATTGGGTACAAAGATCAAAAATATAAAAGCGCAACTCGTCACAAATAATCCCATAATGATACTGTATGAATACCTTTCGCAATGATTGACAATCTGACTATTATAGGATAATATGAGGATAATTGTCACTCTGACGCGTGGCGGTTTTGGGGAGAATCACGCGTTTTAGGGAAACGAATAATGGGGATTAGTCCGATCTTGCAGCTTTTTGTCAAGGGATTAAAAGATTATGTGATTACGGAAATTATTAATTATACATTACTGATGGTGGAGTCTAGCTGTTTATACGAATCAAAATTCGTAATAGTTGTAAAACTTACTGTGACTTTCATGTTTTGGCTATCTACCTACTTTTTCTTACCATAGCTTATGCTTAAGCTCCAAGGATTTTAATGGTACGAAAGATATGAAACATTTCGTAAATGAATGTATTTAATAATAATAAGTTTTATAACAATATTCAACTTTTATTATACTGCACTGCACAACAATTCTACCACGCCGAAAACGAAACTAAAAACAAAACGACCGCGACTGGGCAATCCACATTGGTCAATCAAAATGTCGGATTGTTTTTTAATCGTCGAACACACGACGCCAGACGCCAGTAGTTGCCAGTTATTCTAAGGAGGTGATTGAAAATAAGTTCTTATTATAATTTTACAAATAAAATGAACAAATAAGGCAAGCTTACCTTCACTTCTACAACTGTAAATATCAAATAAGCTTATTGGTATTATATTTATTTGTCAAAAACATAGTTTGAAGTAGAAAAGACCCTAGGTTAAAAATAGAGCAGTATGAATGATAAAGGTTATGACAATATAGTGAAGTCTGCAAAACTGGGGCACCGTTAAGGAGACTTTAGTATGACTACTTGCGAGACTAACCGACCTATAAAGAGACAAATTCGATACTATAAACAATAATATTATAACAGGCTTTTAGTTATGACTTATCTATATGATCGGTGGATGTAATTTCATTGTGATAACATACAAACATTTAAGCATCTAAGGATTTCATGATGTAATCCTATTTGTTATATAATAATCATAATATAATATCTTGTGCATTGATATATAAAATCCGTCTGCACAATCTTATACAAAAGAAACGCACAAAACTGTCGCTAATTATTCACTCAATAAATGCATAGTTATAGTTATGCTATCATTAAATGTTTTACAAAATTCGGACCTATATGACGTATTTAAAGTTAGTTTTTCATTGTTTGCATAGCTCACACATACAAATCTGCAATCGAAATTAGAATTGTGCACTTATTTTATGGAGATGTTTTTGAGACATTTATTGCATCTAGAGTTTTTATATATCAATGACCTTACGTAATAACTTTAGGTTTGTAAGAATTTTATTTAAATGTGTTCTAATATTTCCGAAAAGGAATTTTACTTATTATGGTTGTCGTCATAAGTATAAAATACCTCATCTTTAATTTCGTAGATGAAAAATTGTAATATTACATTTGTACTTATTAGAAAATTAATCCTATTAGAGTCTATACTTATTGGTTTTGTGATACTTGTAAGTACATTTCAAATTAAGTTAAAATTAAATGAAGTCGTATAAGAAAGTTTGTTTTACTTATTTTTACTTGTGACATTCTTTATTTCTTTATCCTCTCTAATGTATCGAATAAATTAATGAATAATAATTAAATTATGAAAAAACAAATGCAGGAGAGAGATTATTGTTAATATCAGCAAAAACGGTAAATATTTTACTAATTTATTTTTGTGGAAAATCTACAGCTGTAATTTTTTTTTGTAATGTTAAGATACAAAGTCTGTCAATATGTTACAACGCGTGAGAATCTTTAAATGTCTATTTAAAGATTCTGACGCGTTGTGTCAAAATATTTAACTAACAAACAAGGAATAAATGTGAAAAATTGCGCTGTAAAGTAAAAAATAAAAACAAAAGTAAAAACCGACACTTGATTTCTCAGCCCGAACACCGATCAGACCAAAAAGCTGTTTGCTAACTGACGCTTGATGGATGTAGGGTTACTACAAAATAGATCAAGATCAAATTGTTGTGCTAGTCTATTAAAGTTATATAATATAGCTATATACATAAGCTTCCACCCGTGGCTTTGCTTATGTCCATTCTTTATTCATGTTCGGCTTTTAGCGGCCATAGTAGGCAAGTTTTTAAGAGGATAGTAGTTCAACAGGATTTACTCAAGACTAATATTGTTTACAATGTTAAAAACAGGCTTCTATAGAAGATTAAGGACCGATGATTTAGTAAACATTTCTAATCACAGAGTGATGGTTTTTTAGATAATTATTACAAGGTGAAGAAGAAGAACTTAAATCTTATATGTAGTACATATTTAGAAAGTAGGTCGATACTGGAACTTAAAAAAATTAAGTAATTAAGCCCTTTTCTAAATATTTCGTTTCAGAAGTCCCTTTTAATTGGGCGAAAAGTCTTAGAGTAAAAAGTTAGTAAATAATATATTTATAAAAGGAAGCTACAAAAACGTTGTTTGGAGTGTTGCTTCTCGCAAACATCGTTTGTTTCAAGCCGGGGCTTGGAGTTGGGCACGGTAACGAGCGAAAACATTATTATTGAATTTCTCGAAAATAGGAATCAAAATTCGTTGTCAAAAGACTTGAATAGTGTGGCTTTTTTGTTTATTTAAATCATTTCTATGTTACATGTATACGGTTGCAAGGAGGTCTGTATTCCCATTCCATTCCTATCCCATCCTGTTGTACTCCTCTCCCGATTTCCCATCATTAATCCTCTCATTATCCCCTCCCCTTCCTTCAAGCCGGCAAGGCATCTTTTTTTTTTTATGGCAGAGCAAGCAAAGGAGCAAGTGGGTCACCTGATGTTAAGTGATCACCGCCGCCCATGAACACCTGAAACACCAGGAGTGTCGCAGGTGCTTTGCCGGCCTTTAATGGACATAGTCACTTAACATTAGGTGCACCGCTTCGCTTGCCCGCTGTTACTTAAAAAAAAGTAAAGCTCGTGTCACGGAGACCAAAAAATCGTATAATATCATAATATTGTTGTACTTGAAAACACACACAATAAATTTAATAATAATAGTAATCATTTTAATGATCGTGGATCCAAGCAGTCCTATTAGACAATGCGGTTAGTCCGTGGTTACCCTATTCATTCGTCTTAGATTTCGGTGCTTTGGCCTCTTAGCAGTAGTATTTAATCACCGTGGTAAACAAGGTACTATGACATAATAATTCTCATAAAAATATATAGGTTCCATGTTGTCACTCTAATTTCGTGGCCTCTTAAAAAGAAGGTGCTAAAGGATAATGATGTTTATTTTAGAAATAATTTAAGCGAGCAAGACAGCTCTAATGAATCGTTTTGAACCATAAATATTTTCACCAAATTTTCTATGTAATTAAATTCTTCGGGAACAATGTCTCTTATTAGAATTCGTTGCTCAATCTTGTTAGTAAAATGTGAGGATAAAGTATAGGATTTACCGGTAAATGTAAAGAGTCACCAAAATATCATGTAACGTTCAATGATTGATTGATTGACTGATTGCCCCGTTGGTTTAGTGATTGCATCTTTGACATCTAGTGTTCTATTCCCGGGTCCTGGGTGTTCGTTTCCCCCTAAAACAACTATTGAATTTTTCTCAATTAAATCTTAATAAAAAGTGACACTCATCATTATCTAAGCTACCTGAATTGATTTCTAAAACAAAAGGAAATCTCGCAACCATCATCAACTGGAGCAAACATCATGGTTTAAAAATGAATCCTACTAAATCTACAGTCAAAATTACTGGAGGTAACGTGTAGCTAAAATTGATTAGGGTACCTTGCCCCGTATTTTACTTGCTAGGATACAATTAAAAGTCTCGGTGTGCATTTTGAACAAGACTTATTGTGGTCGGAACAAATTAAAGCTGTGCGGAAAAAGATTTTTCTCTTGCATCTTCATTACGTCGTGTATGCAGCCTCCTGATTCCCGCTAAAATTGTGTTGCGCACAATCACTATTGCTTCCTTTTCTTGAGTCTATAGATCAATTTAAAGTATCCTATCACATAATAGCCTATTGTATATAATAAATTTTATCAAAATCCCTTCAGCTACGCCGTGATTGAAACACAAACATTCAAACATCTAAACTTTCGCATTTATTATATTAGTAGGACTACACGGGTAAAGCCACTACTGAGCACGCTAGTAAATAAATAAATGGATTCAAGGTTAATGTGGGACTAAAATACCACGAATTGCTTTGTCTTCGCAATGAATTACTTTTCCAACAATTCCGTCAATTACTATAGTTCCATTCTCCCTAATTTTATTTCACTCTTAGTACCGCCGCTATTCTGTGATATTAGCACTATTTTATGTAACCTTTCCAAGGTTATATATACACTTATTGTAATTAGAATAAGAAAAGATTTGAATTTGTGTGTTTTTAACGAATAAACCCAAAAACTATAAGAATCCTACACTACTTTTGGGTAAGATAGTTAATCATGTAAAATTCAATTACTCATGCAAGTGTTCAAAAATTATCTAGATAACTTATTAGATAAAAAAGTTCTCTAAATATTATTCTATGTATATTATTTCCTACATTTTAAAAAATATTCATCAATTCCTTGGTTTTCTCTTGCCTATCATTGTATTACGTCGTTCTTAAAACCATTATCTTAACACATTCAATTTTTCATATTCTCAAGTCGTCTAGAGTCTCCAGTGCTTTTAACCCTTACAACAACACTCCATCATACTCCTGCAGCAATACATTTATCACATTTAACTCGACACGTTTCCTTTTAAACATTTCCTACAATTACCGGGCACTTTTAGAATAACGTTTTAAAGGACGTGTCCCGTAGTATGAACGAAATTTATTGCTACAATGTGCGTTCAAGATGTAGAAACTATAATAAATGCTTTTATAAATTACAAATACTTTATAGAACTAGGGAGAAACAAGTATAATATACACTTTTGTTGTAGTTTGAAAATTGGGATCTACATGTGTGAAAAAATAATAATTAAATTATAATGATATTTACCTGTAACTTTTTGAAATACATTTAAAAGACAGGACGTGGGCTATGGTCGAAATTTATTACTACCATTTGGATTCTAGATGTAGAAATTATAATAAATGCTTTTATAACAACGCTTGTTATGTTATGGTATATTCATTTTGATATTTATGTTTATCCTTATCTTGGTTTATCACAAAAATAAGAGCAGTGAATTTATTTGTCCATCGAAAATACTCTATTGGAACTAGGAAGAAACCGCATCGGTGTGCAATTAAAATCATTTAGATGTTCGGTACATTCATGTTGATATTTTCAGTAAAATTTTATGATAGTTGTAAAGGAATAAAGAGTGCACCTGTATTCACGTGTACACTTGTGCACTATAATATCTTCTGCGCAGCTAGCTAGTCTCTGTTGAGATTGGCCACCATGGTCGAAATCGGTCAGAGAAGCTATTATTATTATTATGTTGATATTTATGTTTATCCGTATCTTGGTTTATAATAAAAAATAAAATCACCGAAGCGCTTGAATCGGATTTGCGCACCGATGGTTTTCAACAATTGGGATTTCTTTTCAGTAATATTGTCTCAAGAAAATCTTTATAGAATTATATTTATTCAAAGATCTTTCATGATGTACTTGGTTCGAATCTATTTTTGGAAGAAGGATTTATAAGGCTTAATACCTTTGTTACTTTTGTATTTATTGTATAAGCAGCGTGTTATGTGCGATCTGTTTATGAACCCTATAAATAAATAAATAAATACCAGTACTTCATTTCTAATATACGCAATAGTGATAAATAAATATTCACTACATATTCAAAGCAACATTTGCTGTTAGATGTCAGCGTTCGTTTTATATCGTATTATTTCCTGTCGAATATACTTGGGAAAAAACTTCCTACTAATACTGTACAGTTTTTTAGTTCGGAGTGTGCAAAAACATTTATCATCTTTATAATTATTTGACACGTTTTTACGTAGTGCGTTGTTATGAATGTACTATATGTTTCTTTAAAAAAATCCAATTTCAGAACCAAAAGTTTCCCTTTATTTCACTTGCACTGCAAGTATAAATAAATATAAATATTCCTGGACATTTACCACTACTCCATCTAGTCCCAAACTAAGCAAAGCTTGTACTATGGATACTAGATAACTGATAGACATACTTAAACATACTTTTATTTGTAAATACATACATACTATATATACATTTACACCCAGACAGTAGAAAATTACAATGTTCATCACATCATAATTTCTCTCGTGGGGATCGAACCCACAACCCTCCGGCACAATAGACCATTGCTGAACCACTGCGCCAATCAGGCCGTCGAAATGTATAATTTAACCCAATTAAAATGCCTTGTCTTTAATCTAAGAAAATCGACATAGGCGCGTTTTTCTTGAAGGCGACATAGCAACGGGTGATTGATGAATCCGATTCGAACCAGTTTCAGGCGAACACGTAAAAAATCTATTAACCCGCGAAATTGGAAACGGGAGGCTTTTTTGGTCTTTGATCGAGTTTTACTTTTGCGAATTTCAATCGATGCTCGGTTGAGATTGGCGAAAATTGTTTACAGTTCTTTCTTATAAAATTGTTATTGGATCTACGAGTTATGGACGGTAACTGAATAATCGTGTAAAAGAATCTTATTTACACACATTATTTTAACAGATACAATATGTAGGCTTACTAACTCAATTTTCATTATTATTGTCTCCCTTTTAACGAATTCTACATTTTGGTCTTATATTTTGAATTTGTAACTAGCATCCGTATGCAGAAACGATACTTGTGTAAATAAGGTAAAGTTGGTGTCTAAAAGCATTCCAAGTAAATTTTATTTAAAAATAAATAACTATAAGTTCTCATAACGCACAAGGCCCAATAAGCATATTCTTATGGGGCATATGCCTAGAAACGATATTTGAGTGGCGGTCTTCACTTTTAAATCTTACGGAGACTAGCATGTTTATTAACGTTTTTTATAACTTTGATAAGTCTTAATTCAATAATTTAATTATTATTAACCAAAATTGTAATGTAATGTAGTTTGAAATTAATAAGGATTAATTAAATGCCGCATTGAATAATAAACCGAAACAATGTGAATAATTTAAAAAGGGCTTAAATTTTGGCATTGTCTAAATGAAAATTACGTATATTTATTATTGTTCACATGATAATCTATTATTTAACGCATATTCATACGAGGTAATTTATATTTAAAAAGACATGTTATTTATTTTTAAATATTAATTGTGTTTTCTTTGTTTGGTCTGTATATTTGTTAAAAAGATTACTTAAAATACAGTCAATTTACGTATAGTCCTTACCATGTTTATTTAGACATGACAAATACGTCGTGCATTGCACTTTGACCCTTAGGAGTACATGTTATTCTTTGTTTAAATACAATCAATAGGACATAGACCTCTCCAATCAGTAATGAGTGTACGCAATATAGATTGGTTATCAATATTTTGAAGTGTATTAAATTGATGAAAAGTTTTATAATTCATTCAAACCATTCATTCTTTAATGACTAATTGCACGTAGAATCTCTATTATTTATTTCAATTTGTATTTGTGTGAAAATTATTTTTCTAATTTTCAGCCGTTGAAATTGTATTAAATTTCCAGGAAAAAAATAAAAATACCGGTAAAACAATCTATAAGCAGACATTTTGGTAATTTTTGTCTTTAACGGGTCCATGCAGACTTAATTTTATACTTGGTATAAAGTATACATGTATTTAATCATTATGTTGAGAATATAGTTAAAGTCAAAGTCAAAACGCTTATCTTCCAAATTGGCGTCTTTCGAGGCGCTTTTAGAACATCATTTACATTTACATAATTGATTTGTACATAAAAACACTTCACTAGTTCCACAGTTGTATATTTTCTACACTATATCAATTATTTAATTACAAAAATTTTGATATTGGTTTTTGTTTTTGTTTGTTAAATTACTGAAGATGGTGTTCAAAACCGGTCTAATTTGTAATTAAATAATTGATATAGTGTAGAAAATATACAACTGTGGAACTTGTCAAATGTTTTTATGTACAAATCAATGAAGATAAAGTTCCATCAAGAGGTAACAATACAAAATATAAATTATTTACATAATACTGTCTCTAACCAATATATTATAAATACCATACAAATAGCACGTCCAAATTGTCTACCAGTCTCTCGTCCCAAATAGCACAGGACGTTGACATTTCATGAAGGGTCCGTACTAATTGACCTACATTCAGGTCAGCTTTTGTTTCTTACGAGTGTCATAACAGTTTAATTTTGAATAAGGAAAGTTTCAAAGATTTCTTTGAAATGGTAATTATTGTGCGTCGATGACTGAGAGTTGTGTAGAAATAAAAGTTGTTTTGTTTTTAGTTTTATCTAATTATTTTAATGTTACAACAACATTAAAATCTATTATTTAAGAAGTATAGTGTTAAGACAAAAATATGTAAAAAATAAATAATGGATATGAACTCGAAATCTGGGTTTCGATTTAAATAATTTTCTTTCACATAAGAACATTGTTCACTTAAAATGAGATATAAAGATATAAAATTTCTTAATATCTATCACTTCTCTAGGGCTCACTTACTTGTTTAAATTTAACATATATTGCTTAAGTTTAAAACTAAACTTATAATATAATATATTCACGTTACATTGCTTAATACTATTCGATAAATTATTATAAATTTCGGTAAAAAAAAATCTTAAAAATTTTCCAGAAATTTCTGTCTAAACTACGGCCCAATAAAAATGGTGTAAACACAATAATTTGAACCCATTAACGTTATCAAAGATTCACAGGTCATTAGCCGGTGTCCAATCAGAAATACATTAGACTATCGGAACTTTCAACCATTTCTGATAGACTAGATTGGACTTTCCAAATTATTGTATTTAAGCTATTTTGTGTGCTGAAATTTCACGTTATATTTATCTTTTTCATTATCGAATTTATTGAAGCGTATCTCTCTGTCTACATGTTTTAGTAAAATAAAATATATACCTTCAAACGAAAGAACAAAAGATTCTAGACTTGAAGAACGGAAAATGAATTATATGATATGTCGATAATATTGTAGGTTATGCAATTATAAAACTTATATTCACAACCACTGTAGAAATATAATATGTAACTGTTTTTATCCATAATAAACAAAAAATAAATAAAATAATAGTTAGTACCTGTGCAGAACATATTACACTAGTATTTTCCTAAGCATTGAATGCTGAACTTGTGTATTTTGGAGATAAGTGAAACAATCAAATGACGACCAGTTTATGTAGAAGCCAAATAAATACCAACTGAATACAATCTAATTTTCGGCACATTGAACTTAAGTTATCTAAACAATCTAAGAAAATTACCTTAATTTTAAAGTTCTTGTTTTAGTAGATGTGTTATAATATTTATTATTTTAGTAATAACGTTTACTACGAATTAGAATTAAATTTTATTCATTACTCTCCAAGATCAAACTTGGCATTGTAAGGAAATTACAAAATGACTTTCAAAGCTTTAATTGAGGGTCTGAAAAGATTGCAGTGACTTCGAATTCAGTACTTAATTAGGGGTGTTGAAACTTTCTGCAACTTTACGTTTTACTCGGTTAAAAATTAAGAGCTTTACGCCGGGGAGCGCTCTTAACAAAAAATTTTGCCACGATTTTACTTTTAAAATGAATATTTATTTCGCTTTATAAAATAGTATTAAATGAGGTTAGTTTTTGCTTGGGTACGCTTAGACCTATTAACTACGTAATTGATTTTATGCGATTTTCATCGCCATTCTGATAGTTTCTTATTATTGATATAGGAGTTTTCAAGTTACAGAAAACATTAATATATAGGCAAAGCTGGATTGAGACGAAGTATAATATAGAAAAGGGGAAAGCTATATTCTCCATTGTATATTGAATAAATGAATTTTTATCGCAGCAGGCAGCTATTATAATAATAGACTAAAAACTTTTGATGGGGATTAGAGCACCGCTTTGGCACGAATTACGCCAAACTCGCATTGGGTAACTTTCCACCCATCATTGAAAATAGTTCTGAAATGAGCTAAATTTCGTACTATAACTGTTAAAACAGGAATAGGTAGGAAATTGCTAAACAAATAAAATATATATTTATTTGTTCGGACATTTAACCAAACGTGATCTAGAAAGAAAGAAAGAAAAAGAAAGACATAACACAATACATTTAAGACATAAACGCCGCCGGCAAAAAAAATATAATTCAGCATGTGTTAATAAAGATCGACCCGTGAGTAATCGAACCCACACCCTTCGACACAATGGTCACTTTCATATTCCATGCGGCAATCGAGTTATACTATTTGTTCTATTCGTTTTTCATTAAATCGTGAAATAAAAAAACGTGGGAGTCGAGGAATGTGCCCCAAGCTTGCATCAAGGAGAATCGGTATCATACTGGGTTTTGTACAGTGGGTGTGAGCGCTAGAAGCTTGCAGTCCTATCTCTCACCTCTCCTTTTACTGTCGTATTACTCCAGATTTCCAATAAGTAATCCTTTCCTCATCTTATCGTTGTTTATAGGCAAGCAAGCCACGATTCTTATTGGTGCTTTGTTCTTTGACATAAAAAATAATGTCTGTTGTATGGGAGCTGCCCTAATTATTTATTTTATACTGATTCAATAATAGCTGCAGCAGAAATACACCATCTGTGAAAATTTCAACAGTCTTGTATAATGAGTACAGCCTAGTGACACACGGGCAGATTGACAATCAGATGGAGAGAGAATAAAAGAATCCCATTTTATGCGTGAGGTAAGGAACCCTAAAACACAGTAAAGGTAAAATTATTTTTATCAGATTGAATAAAAAATAATCTTTTCTTTTTAATAAAGCTTTCATGTTAAGCTATTCCATATTCAGTATTCAATACGTAAATCTTTTATTTCTCAAAAAACCTTTTATTTTCACAATGTTTGTAAAATGTGCTAAATCACCTCCAATATTTCAAAAAGGTCCTTCAGGCGCTGTATAATGTTGAGTTAGTAAAGGTATTGTTATCGAATTTGAAGATTCATTGTAAGTGTATAAGAATGGTAGGATTTTATTAAATTTTATAAAGATTTCTAGAATTCATCTCGATAAAATGGAGTGGGTGTGTGTGATACAAGACAGTAAAGATCTATTCAAAAGATAAACAAAATTTATAGATTCACTCACATATTCGATTATTTTATTCGAAAACGAAATTTACTTGAAATTTCATTACCATTTTTGATAAGGTTTTAAAATCTCATTTGTGTACATGACAATCTCAATAATTTAATTGATTGGTATATTAAGTTGAAATTATATTTCGATCAATAATTATAACTAATGGAAATACTATTTTATAAAAACTATGATGGTCAAAATGAAAACATCGTGGATAACCTTTAAAAAAACTGACGCATTGTATTCGATTTAAAGTAATTCTCATTTTATATTTTTTAATAACCAGGGGAATATTCCTCTTCCTAGATTGACAATCTTTAAAAGCCTCAATAGATACAATAAACACAACACAATATAAATACCTATACATTGCATACGCCTTTCCATAGCTCGTAGCGTTAGTCGGTCTACGGCGCGCGGTCGTAGCGAACGTCTACGGCGTAGCTGTACGTACGAATATTTTCGTTTCAGTGTGTGTGTTTATTTCTGTGTAAAAGTTATTGAACTTGAACGTTGATGGTGAGTGCCCAATTATTTTTTAATGGAGTTCTATGAATTTGGATTTTTTATAATTAATTTCGTGATATTGTTGACCGGCTTTTTAACTTGTTTTCGTATTCTTAAAAACCAATAAATTATTATTTAGAATATACGTCTCAGAATTAATATCATGTGTTATAATAATATTATTTGATACATTTAGGATGTTTTCTCTACAAAATTTGACTTAGTTAAATGCATTGCAATTATTTTGTAAACAATTTTTTTGTCCCGTAAAAATATCTACTACTTAAATATATTATGCATTATGTTATCACTTGTGAAGTATCCGATTTTTCTACTGGTTCAGATTAAATAAAAATGACTTTGATATAGTGTATGAAATATAGTTATATTTTGTTTTTAAGAAATTAAAAAAATGTATATATGGGACATTCCTTCTCCAAAAAAGAGGTATTTTATACATTCTTTGTAAAAGGAAAATCTGGTTCTTCTTTGATGCAAAAACCGTGTTATAGTCGCAGTTAAATTATTTATTCCCTTTGATGTGACTTTGGGAAAGGTGACCCGTCATGGAAGAGGGGGAAGAGAGACCATCCCTATTAGTATAACAATTCTTTTGTTTGAACTATTTTTTCAAATCGTATAAATGCACAGGAGATTAATCTCATCTAAAAATAAATAAAACATTTTGACTTCAAAATTCGATATTCTTTTCCTGACGAATATTATTTTGTTTGTTGTGTTTTAATATGAGAAAATCTATATAACCAGTTAATAACTAGAGCTCTATTTTGAGTAATAAAGTCCTTTGACGGTCTATCAGTTTCCATATAAGGTAAGGGTGAGGATATATTTAGGTCATAAACATATAGATAGTCCAGATTCTTACAGTATTAATTATAATAAAAACAAATACGTTACACCCATAGAAAACTAAATATTTGCAATGAAATCAATTCTGAATTTGGACACACTACGATAAGAAGGTTTTGACATAAGATAAAGACTGTTACCTGTGAAACCCTAATCTGCCTAGTCTAACGGCCGTTACGGCCTTTTTCAATATTCTATCTGTCCCTTGTTTTGACTAAAGTCAGACAAATCTATCTATTTGCACTTACTTTCATTTCAATATGCTGTCGACGGATAGCCTTTGCTATGACTTCTGTCAATCTTACGTCATATAATCTGAGATAACAATGTATCTATAATCTTTGGTACATTATTGAAAACGGCTGTAAGAGTCAAATGAGTCATAAAGGTTTACATAAAATTAATTATTACTAAAGAGAGAGAATTTCTAAGAAATATATGTATACTAAAATTTCTATATATAGTATAGTATACAGCCAAGTTTTCCTCGAACATAATTACAATTACAAATGGACAGACGTCAGGTGGCACGCCTGGATTGTTTCCTTGCTTCTTGAATTATTTATGTGATTGTATATTGATTAAACATACAGTCTTGCTTATCTCTGTTCATTATGTTTACTAGTTCCACATTGTATTTGGATATGCTGATGTTAAGTAAATAGAGTTGTTCGGTTTAAATTAAAAAAATATCTAAATTTTAAGCGTATATCAAAATAAACTAACGATAAAGGATAAAGATAAAGGTACCCATACCTATAAGGAATTGGACATGGAACATTGATAATTAAAATAAAATAGTTAATAAGAAACATTTATATAGAAATTAGTGTTGAACGTGATCGCTGTCACAAATATTCTTCATAAAGTTAATAACTAATTTTAGAATTTCCTTTAAGATTGTAAAATTTCTTTAATGTCAATTTAGTTATATTATAGTCAAAGTCAAAATTTTTATTTTCTAAATTGGAGTCTTTGATCCACTTTTAGAACATCATTTATATTTACAAAAATATTTTTTTTTATCACCGACTCGGAAGGCTGTCCCTAATATATTATTTTATAAGTCGATCTCTAATTATTTACTCGTCAGTCTTCGAAATAATTCTTTATAAAAAAGTTTCATAAATATAAAAAAAACAATACGTTCAATTTCCTCAAATGTGCATTTGACACACGGTTGCCCCAAATGACTTACCGAAATAGAATTGCGACGCCATAATGAAAACAGAGATAAAAGGATCGTATATTATGTTAATCCAAATTATCTTTTGCTTTGACAATACATTTTGAGTGGAATTGATCATTGCTTTGAAGTGAATTTGATGTCGTGACAAAAACTCGCTATCAAATATTATAAATTCTATGAAAAAAATAATTGATCAGTCAAACGGATTCAACATTCACCCTCGTACACGAGACTTCACGTTTTTGATTAAAAAAGGTTACACCGTAGACCTTTCCTGCTATTTCTCTACTTCTATTATTCCCGCATTAATATTCCTTTCTTTAAAGCCCCTTCCTCAATAGACCTGCAAAGCACAATTGACCTTTATCATCTATAAAAAACCTCGATATCCTATGATAAATACACAAATCTATAAATGTCTTCCACTCGCATTCTCATTTATATTGTTTTTCCACGAAAACTACTGAACCGATTTTTATTATTTCACCATTAAGAAAGGCGGAATATTGAGTGAACTGAGTGGCAAAGGCTTATAGATTATAGAGATAACATTATGCTACGGAAGTGAAGCCACACTAGAACAGAAATTTAAAAGTTAGTTATATTATTCGTAAATTATTACCCGTATTATTCATAACTATTCAATATTTATTTTGGGTACCAGTTCCTCTCAAATCTTTGTCATGAGCATTAGATTTAACAATATAGAGTAACCATTTGTTATGTGAGAAATAAGTCAATAAATTATTGTTTAAAATGGCTGATTCTGATTAAGTTCATCACATAAATCACTTTGGCACTTAGGGTACTTTATTGACCCGGAACACCCACACGTAGTCACAGGTGGAAGTTCTAATTAATGACTCTATAAATCACATATTTTGTGGCGGAGTTAACTGAGATAACTTGAAATTATTTATTCGTACTAGCAACATTTTGAGCACATAAGGTAAGAATACATTAGTAAGCACTGTAACACAGTATTGAATAGCATTATATAATTAAAAATAAAGCATTTAACATTTGAGTATGCGTGTCATTAATTACATATCGTACGTAATTAATAAAAAACCGGAACAGTGAAATTCCCTTATCGTATAAAAAATAAAAATCGAAGTAACTAGTAACAAATGAAGTACTTTCAAGTACCCCTTTAAGAATAAGTACATTAGAAAGAGATAAATAATAAAAAAGTAAATTTATAAATAGCCTTCACAACTCTTTCTTTAAAGCTCTCAAAACGGCATTCTTGAGTACTCATGTAAGTGAAAAGTAATAAACAAAGTATAGGTACAAATAACTACAGTAGCGAATTATTTTATTTTAATCCATGTTAAAGTGATAAGCAAAAACTAAAGTACATGTAAATTAATAAATAGGCCATAACTTGTCTCGGTCTCGAACTATGTTATGCCTATAATTTTCTCGATGACCCATATTATCTTATATTAACAAGGCTGAGTAAGATATTGCCTTTCTTTATAAGTACGAAAAATTTAAGTACACATGGAAGTGATAAGCAATAAAAAACCGGTAAAGTAATAAATACTGTACAACTTTATATTCGTTCGCTTCACATTCTCGAACGGCATTTCGCGTATTATATCCTCAGGGAGTCACTTATCTTATAGTAAAGGCATTACGCTAAGATATTGCCTCACTAAGTACGAAATATTTGAGTACACATCGAAGTGATAAGTAATGAATAAAGTACAGGTAAAGTAATAAATAGCCTACAACTCTTTATTCGTTCGCTACACGGTCTCGAATCACATTACGCCTATTATTTCCTCGGGGAGCCACTTTATCTTATATTAAAGAGGTCACGCTAAGATATTGCCTCGCTTCATATGATACTGAGTGTCGCGTGTGGAGAATTAGTTTGTATTTCGTTTAAATGGATTGAATTTTATATCTAATTAGAGATAAGTATGAGTGGATAAATAAAGATAATTTTTACAAAATCAAATGTACTTTTCGGCTTTTTGTTTGTTTAAATTATATAAGGTAAAAAGAATTGTAGCTTTGGTGAGGTCCCGAATTCTCGTTGGGGGCAGAATTTTACTTATTATTACAAGTTTTCCGTTATAAAAACAACTTTAATAACTCACACGCACAAAATTAGTAAATCCAGGTCATGATTTATTTGATAGTCGGCTCTTGAGGCTTTACTCGAAGTGTAGTCTTAGTAAATTTATGGTTAGGTCTTGTTTTTCTAGGCTCGAGAATAATGAAGATTTAGTACTAACCGTACATAATGATTGAATGGTTTGGGAAAAACAATTGTTTTGAACAGCTGTTGTGTTACAAGAGTATAGAAATAAATCCTAATTCTCGACATTCTCATGAATTTGAAATAAGGTTGACCTTTGATGAATAATAGAAATATAGTTTTAACTCTCATATGTAGATGTAAATCTATGAATATATCACGAATAGTTCGTAAATTAAAATATGCCTATGCCTTTTTTAAATCGAATCGACGTCGAATTTAATTAAAAACTAGAACTTTTTATTTTGAGTCTTAATATATAAATAATACCTACTTACAATGTAAACCTAAAAAAATGTTTGTTTGAACGCGTAATTTTTTCGTGTTACACCAATGACCGAGGAACGCCATTGCGTAACACAAGAACTTGTGTTTAAACAAATAACTTTAATGTTATAACGTAAATATATAATGTACTAAATTATAATTTAAAATGTTTTATCAATGTTTAAAAGAAACTTGCTCCCACGTCACTGGGAATCCTAGTGTGAGAGCAAGTGAATCTGTAATAATATATTATGCATGTGTTATGATGAAATCAATTTTATTATATTTTTTTTATTTATTCTACATAACATAAAGCCGCATGGCACAGCTAGTATAAAATAAACAAACAGTGACGCTAAATGTAGGTCATGCCCAATTGTAACTCGATAAATAAACATCGTAACGTAAACAACAAAGAGATTCACAAAACTGAAAACAAATAGCTTATATATGAAAAATAGTTCGCTCGAAATTCATTGTAATTTAACGCGACGTTTATTGAAGTTATTCCTTTTTATTCCTTGTTTTGTTTAAAAATGATTCTCTTATGCTCTTTTTGTTCCGAATTCAATTTTTATTGCTATAAATGATTAGGTAAGATTAGTAACTGACGACTAACTAACTGACTTTAGTTAGCTGGTCTCAACCGAGAAGAACTTGAGACTTATATTTTCGAAATAATTTTAAAACGATAGACCGAAGAATCTAACGTTATTAGAGTCAGTGAGTGTAAGTGATTTTTCATGTCCAATTGGGATATGAGACTTTAAAAACTTCATTCATAAGTGCACATTTATATACTTTCAATTAACGGTTCAGTACGGAACAGTAACGCTAAGGTGAGATTAGTTAGTTAGAAGGTCTCAAGAAGAACTTGAAAATTGTATTTACAAAACAATTATAAAAAAAAAACAGACTGAAACGACCAACGTTATCATTGATTTTGTGTATAAATGAATTCCCATGTCCAATTGAGGCATGAGGCGGTGTTACTTAACAAATGTTTCACTGATCGATTTTCCATTAGAGACAAGTATGTGATTAATTCATTTGGAAGAGCACACGTATCCTAGAATAGAGACCACGGCAAACGGAGTGTTGGGAAGTAACGCGATGGAGTGATGATATACGTAAGGTGGCTGGCAACAATTGACGGCAACGAGCCAACGATCGGGCTCAGTAACGTGCCTTAGGAGAGGGCTACGTCCATGCGATTTATCTTCTGAGCTCTGTAGATGTACATTTTTTTGCTATATTGGATGATTGACTTAATCTTTTATAACGCTAAAGATAACGTTAAATAGCTTCCCTGATTTCGGGCATTATAGTCAATCACAACATAAACTAGCCAAGTGTGTAGGAGATGTTATAGTGCATAAGAGTACGTACCAACACAGATGCACTCTCTATTCTTTCAGTTTCAAAAAGCTATGGGATGGATGACCGATGCGACCGGCCTGAGGTCGCAGAACTGACTTTCTGACTCAGGTTGTGTCAGGAAGTGAAGATCAACTGAGAATTAGATTTTTTCCAGAAAATTCTCAATAACACTTTTTAACTTCACTGGGGATACAAATCCGGGACCCCTCGATCTGTAGTCAAAGTAAATCACTAGATCAAGGAGACAGTCAAGGGTAAAGATAACTGTTCTAATGTGCGAATATTTAAAAAGACGTATGATATCTTATAATATATACTTCATCTTTATAAAAGTTTAATTTTGTTTTTTAATCCATCAGCAATAAATCGAACAAAAATAAAAGATAGAAAAAACTAATCGCCCTAACATCTGCCCGAGATCCATCCTTATCTTTTCTAATAAATTCCACGTCAATCAGCTAGCAGGATTGAATAACTCCCATGTGGACTATTGTTAGGCCGACTATTTATAAATTAATATATTTCGCAGAATAAATTATTTCTGGCATAGGTATCGAATTTTCTAGTATTTTTTACAGTCGGTCATGGAAAATTTTAAAGTTTTTTTACGAGCGAGTATGAAATGCTATGTTAAAGAAAAAGTATCTTTGAGTCTCAAACCCGTATTAACAAACAGTCATACTTGTGTTAGTAAAGTAGTAATTGTATAATATATGCGAAGGAAGTAATAATCACTGTCAATGACTGCAACTCAAGTATCGTCTTTAAGTAGGTTTATAGGTCTCTGTGCGTTGTTAGAGCTGATTGTATTGTTTGTGAATATGGATGTTATTTTCTACCCACATTATTTAATTTCCATTTTGACGTAATACTTTCCATATTTTAAAATTTTAAGTTGCGAATTTTATGAAAAATAAACATTGTTAATTAATAATTAAACTCTGATTTTTTATTGTTCTTTGTTGATTTCAAATTGTTTAAAAATGTCTTACAATATTATAATGCTAAACGTCCACATATCGATATAATACACGTCGCATTATTTGTATAAAAAATCCTTTCAATGCAGCTCTGACTCACTTTTGAGAAATTCAATACAAATAATATGAAATTCGAGGCACCCTATGCGTACAATACAGAAATGTGAACGCCTACCTTTAAAAATTGCATTAAATCCTTTACCTTAAACAGCACTCAGATGCATCTGATTTATAAATGGAAGCTCATTTAAATATTGAAGTGGTAAATAATTGTCCATTTTAACTGATTTATCGTAATCGGCCAATTACGCTCCACAGCCTGTAAACCTTACATTAATGGAATGCGTGTCCGATTTTAATTTACTTGGAAGCTTTCCCAATTAATAATTGCAAAATGTAAAAGACTACAGCGTAAAATAATTTTAGTTCTATTATTGATTTACTGCGAGCTGATTAACAATAAACTTGTTTCAGCTTGTAGCTTAGCTCGCAAAAACATAGGTATATTATGCCTTTGCATGGATAAAGAAACCTTTCTCAGACACGAAACCGTGTAACATTCTTTCAGTAGTTTTTGGGTTTATCTCATTTATACTGACAGAAAGACGCGGCCGGTGGGCTTTATTTTATGTATGTATTAACTAGCTTTTACGCCCGCGGCTTCGCACGCATGGGCTACTAATTTCTGTATTTTTAGAGAAGCACAACAAAAGTTTAAAAAAATATGATCGCAGGACCAGTGATATATGCGGATGTCTATTTTTTTTTTATAATCTTCTATTGAAATAGGATTGACCAAAATCTCACAGAGCGCGCGCCTCTTCAAAATACAGAAAATTTAAGCCCACGCGAGCGAAGCCGCGGGCAGAGAGTTTGTTATTTTTTGAAGGTTTTTGAGGATTCATTGAGTGTTTTAACGTCTTAATCTATACGTTAAGAATATAAAAAGGCATGTCCGCAACTCAACCAAAATCTCACATTGTCACGTGGTATGACATTTTCACGACTTAGAAGCATATTTCTCAAAAAATATTTATTTTAGCAGAAAACGCATTTAGAAACCTCGATATTATTTTTAAAGACCTTTCCAATGATACCTCACTCAATGATGTATTCGCGAATTTATTTTTTTACCCTCCGTTTACATGTATGGAGAGCCACCCCTAAAATATTTTTTTTAAATAAAATATAGCCTATAAGTTGCACCCAATATTGGTCTATCAGCATGTGAAATTTTATAAAAATCTGCCCAGTGGTTATTACGTGATTGACGCACATACAAAGAGATAAACAGACAAACAGACAAACAGAAAAAAATTTTTAAACCATGGTTTTGGTATCTATAGAACATACATATTGCATACCAATTACTCTTTTTGAAAAATATTCAATGTACAGAAATGGTTCGGTTACTGTTTTATATATGTATAGAATATGTATAGATGAATGACACATAAACTTTAATGCCCAAAAGCAATAAAACAAATTTAATTGTTGTACCATTACGAATGAAGTTTTATAACCTAACCTTCATTATCTTACAGTCGGCATAAAATTAATTCTAAAAAGCAATTTTTAAATATATAAATTATGATTGTTATGATTTGAAAATGACGATTGTAAATTAGTAAGTAATAGAAACTTATTAAATTGTATTTGATATAGGAACACTTGTCGCATATACGAAGAATTTTATCAATAAAGGTTTATAAATTCTTCACAATCGCATTGGACCGTACCATATGTTCGTAACAGCCACTAACAGGCTGTTTGAAGGATCGCATCGTACTATTGTTCTGAAACGCCTTTACGTGCGTTTCTCAAAGGATATAAAGAAATATTATGGAGATAATAATCTTTATTAATGCAGCGTATTTTGTCTTAGCTCGTAGATTTATAAGGGCAATTATAATAATAAGGCTCATAAGGAGTATTGTAATTTAAAATTATTATTTAAAAAATAGAGAGAGATGATAAAGTAAAATAACAGAAGACATGAAACGAATAGCTAATAATTAAATGTCCAAATTAAAGAAATATTAAAAAAAATTGTTTAGTTTCACTAATCACAAATGTAATAATATGCATTAATATACCAATAATAATACAGCAGCACATTTATTTATGCAAAAAAATATATGTTGATTTCAATTGACCATAAAAAAGTAAAACTTTGATGGTTACTCCAGCACCGAATCTTTTTTTCTTTATTCCCCGTCTCCCTCCCTCCCCCACATGACCTGGACCTGCTTGTTTAAGATATTTTCAACAAAAACCGTTCGATACATAGCCGTTTGCACACTAACAACGTGTCTATTGAACATTTCAAAGCCTTAGTAAGCGTTTAGTTGGGTACATATTTAATCAGAAGTGCACTCAATTAACAAACTTACTTGCCGTTGAATGCCCCGGGCACTGCTTGGTACAAAATCATTACTTGGAGCTTTATCACTTGTTAAATGTTTGTGGATAATAATAATAATCTTAACTAATATTATAAATGCCTCCGAAATATATTTCTTGTTACATTACCATTGCTTTATATACTCATGCAATCTTCGTAAAATTTTGCATAAATATAATTGGAAGTTGCGAAAGGGGACATAAGGTCCCTTTTATTCCACAAAAGCGTATTTTCTTAAGATATTCACGCCCGTAAATTTCTGGTATTAATCTTACAGTTATCATAAATCACTAACTCAAAGAAAGAAACAAAAAAAGGAACGTTTTTAATTCCAAGAAGGCAAAATTAATAAATTATTTCAAAGGTTTTTGTATCCGTTAGGAACACTTTACTAAGTGTGGTGACGAGCAGATTCTCAGAACTTTTATGTGAAGAAAAACACATTCTTTCCAATTCCACTGTTTTACTACTTTTATAAATTATTTACGAAATAAAGCATAGTTTTTTCTCAAATAAAAGTGATGTGCAATACCATCAAGAAATAGCAAAACGAAGTATAAATTATCTCAAAATTACTCGTGTTGAATCAAACCATTACGTCACTGTTGCCAATGAATGCAAAAAATGCTAACGTTCAGACGTCATCGGGCTGAACCTCACAAATTCTCTTCATAGATTCTGTCTGCAATCAAATCAACTAACTATCCGTTCGTACTGTTCCTTAATTTCACGATTGGCATATTGGATACCACAGAATCTATTTCGCCACAGTTTCGGTTGAGAAAGGTTGAGAGAAAAGAACGTAAATCTTTGGAAAGCGAGATCGAGAGCGAGATATTGGTAGGATAGAACGAGATAAAAGATACTGTTGTGAATAAAACGGCGGCAAAAAAACGTTCAACAAATAAATCATATTAAAATAACAAAGGCTCGCCGACCATTTTCATTATTTTTAAGTGTTAAGGTACATGTTCTGAATGTCCTGTGAACAAACGAAACGCTAGCTATGTTACACCTCTTATAATATAAATAAGTATAACAAGATGAATATTGATATTTTATAATATAAAAAATTAGTTTCTGAAACAAAAAGTTCTGTTTAACAGATTACCAAACAAGATTTAGAATTGTAATAGCCTCAATTTATTCAAAAGTTTACTTAAAATCATATATATACACTGTTATTTAAATTAAAATTGAAATTTATGAACTTGTTTTCAATGAATATTATTTACCTTAAACTAGAGATATAATATGTATAACTTATTGTAAGATAAAATGTAACTCATTATAAGTGAACAAATTGTTGTTATGAATCAATAAAGTCTTTAAACCTAAAAGACCTTAGTTTAATTAGCGTTAGATAACGTTGTGTGAATTGTCCAAGTATTTATTTGAACTGTACCAGAGTTAAATCCCTCAGTCACATTTTCATTAGCTCTGGCTCTGAGTCTACGTTTTGACTACGTGAAGCCGTATTTAAACTGTTCATTAATTTGTCGCTTGACGCAGTAGTTATCGCAGTCTATTGCAGAATGTGAATTAATCTCTAGGGCTAAAAAGTTAACGAACTTTGTGATTTTACTCTATATCTTCTTTTTTCTGTTGCCTTCTTTCAACTAGGTGGGCGATCTATCTATGTTTATATATCTATTATTCGTTTATTATTTTTTAGTAGTTTCATTAGTTATTTTTTTAATATCTTTATTATTAAATATTACAAAAATATACAAAGTTAAGGACAACATTCAATAAACCAATAAATGTAATGTTGTCAATAAATGTATGCTTATTTATTTATTTATTTAAACCACTAAGTTATTACAAAATGCTGCCGAGTCTTAGTAAAAACAGGTTCCTTCAGTCATGTTCTAACTCCATTCACAAACTTGTCAAAACCTCTCCTTACTGAAACTTCCTTTGAAGATGCCACCCTAGTTCTCACTACGTTTAGTAATTTAAACTGACTTCTACACTGATACTGCTATCTGATGGTCTAGCCCGTGAGTAAGCAGGCCGCGAAGCTTAACAAACACATTTAAATAAATGACATTTCATTTATATCTATTAATTCTCGTGATACAGGCAGCGAGTCTAGTGTGGGTATTATGGCTCAAATAATACGTTATTTAGTATGTTTTCTAACGTAGGAAACTTATGTATAAACACGAACATTGCATGTTCGATATAAACTGTACTATGTTGTGCTATCTCCTGTAATGCATCACTTTTTAACTAACTTCCCAAAAAATGAGGTTAAATAGGGTCAATTCGGGGTGTAGTTGTTTTTGCTGTTATAAGGCATCATGGCATCTTGGCATGGCGCTTCAAATGTCCATTTGAAGTGGATGAAGAAAGTAATAGGCCATTATTTCATACTTTACGTGTGAAACTAAGGAAGGAAGATATACGCATTCTTAACCTAATTAATTAATTCTTAAGCTACTAACCCTATTTTCTAAGGTATTTTGTAATTACTAACAAATATTGGCAAGCAGCCTGAAATAAATTGATTTATTATTATTATTATTATTATTATTAACCCTATCCATTTTGTTACCTCACACATCCATCGTGTTTTTATTTACAAACTTCTTATTTCCATAGCAAAGCTCTCAATTTGGTCTGAATACTGTTGTGTGAAGTGTTCTAAAACACGTATTTGAATGGTAACATGGCTTAATTCCCTCCGTCACATTTCCATTAGCCCTGCCGAGTGACTTTTGACTACGTAAAGCTTAGTTAAACTGTTAATTAATTCAACAATTCCATTTTGTGTCCAGCAGAGGCAAGCAGTTATCTTTTATTGTAGTGTTTATTGATGTGTAAAAAATTAATTTACGATTTTTAGTTCTTGCGGCATACTATGTTGGTTTAAATCCTGTGACAAAAAAATGATACCATTTTTATAAACATATTTTCCATAATACGTAAATGTAATATATAATAATTCTTTTATATATATCACATTTACGTATTAAGGAAAAAATATATTTATATAAGAAAGCTTTGTTTTGTTTACGTAGATGTAAGTGCAATGTTCTTCATTTCTGTTATTAATTAAGTTCAAGTTCAAATATGTCAAACTAGATAATCTCAGAAGCCTATATAAAGTCGGCTGAGTGCGTTGTTGGGCACGTTGTGTTGGCACGAAGGCTTCCGTAAATAGGGACCCCCCCCCCTTAATATTTTCATTGCAGCAACAAAAATGGTTCCATAATTTGTAAAAATTTTGCTTGCTTTCTAACTATCATAGTTTATGAGATACAGCCTGGTGCAGACACCTTTAAGATATGGAGCCCTAAAAGCATTATATTTTAATTACTATAGAAATGAAATCCCCTCGGTTAACACGTCTATTAGCTAGTTTCAGCCGCCTTAACATTTCGACTACGTAAAGCCCTGCTTAAGCTCTTAATTAGCTTTTGAGTTAAGTTTAAATACTTTGTGGTTTATGTTATTGCGTAGCGTTAAAAGGGTTACATTTATTATGTTTATTTATGGTAGTTATTTGCCTAAATTTGTTTATAAAAATGTTACTTTTCCCCGTTTAATTCATCTCCGAAAATTATATTTTTCATTAGATATTCATTACAACTTTGCTTAAATAATATAAAAACCTTACCATAACCATAACCTGTCAAATAATGATTCAATAAAATGATAATAGTTTAACTACCAAAATAAAAATCGTTATAATCACGTGAAATTAATAAACATTCCTGGACATTTAACACAACGGCATCTAGTCCCAAACTAAGCAAAGGTTGCACTATGGAAACTAGATAACTGGTAAACCTACTTTTTTTGTAACTATATATAAATTCACACCCAGACAGCAGAAAATTAAAATGTTCATCACATCATAATTTTCTACTCGCGGGGTTGAACCCACACCCTCCGACGGAATACACCATTGCTGTATCCATTACATCGGGTCGTCAAATATAATATAATAATAACCAAGATTGGTTAAATTTAAAGAAATTTTAATAAAACCAGCACGTGTATATTATAAAAGCCTTGGTCCTTGACCGAGCACGCTATATACGTCGAAACGTGTTAATTAGTAAACAATTAAATAACTTTATTGTTTTGCTTATTTTCGTGCTCTTTGCCACCAGTTAATATTAATTGAACATACGAAATTTCGTGATCAACGAATTTTATATATAAATAACAATTTCTTTCATGCGAACCTTATTTTGATAATCATTGAGTTTATTACGACTCTTTAGGCCTTAAACACATGTGCATTCAAAAAGCTTCGTCCAATCGTAAATCAAATATTTTACTGGACCTAGTTTTTTGAACATAGTCGCTTACAGGATAGGAAGTGGTAGACCAAAGAAACGATGGATTGACTGCATAAAAGAAGATATGAATGAACGTGATGTAAATGTCGAGATTCTAGTACTGACCAAGTATATCTCCTAATATTTCCAGAGCTAGGACTATTTTTGGAAAGGTGTTTGAGGCAAGCTGAAAACTTATATCCTATCATACCCTACATGGAACCACAAACCTGGCTTGTGAGTAAATCGGATCTTAACACGTTTAATCCTACATTATCTTTATAGGTTTATTTAATTTCCTCTTTTTTAAACAACACTGTCTCACTTTTGCAGGCTTTCAATCTAATTTAAGCAAACCAGTATCGTATCTGAAATAAGAAACGATAAAAAAACGTTCTTTTAAAAGATTTTAAGTAATTAAAAGTAAAGTTGAAAGGATCAGGCTCAGGTATACGTCAAAGGCAATCGAATTAGCCTTATCTTTGAAACTTATCAGCTACCGATCTATTGAAATACTTAATTAAAAACTTATTTCAACAGTATTGATTATCGATACAAAGTTTTCTTTTTAAAATATCTTAAAAAATAAAAATATCTCTTTTCACGTAAAAAGTAAAGTACCTATTGGGAATTCAATTATTGTTTACAGGCAGATAATAAATATTGTTCATAAATAACGGTACATTCAATTAAACATACACTCAAATAAACTTGTACAGTTTATACACAGTTATTTTATTCGTTGTTTCTTATTAAACAAATTACTATACACTCGTTTAAAGCTATCTTATACTACTGTCTTAAACAGCAGTATTGGTAGCACAGGATAAATATTTTTTTAGGCACGAGGTACTCAAAAGATGATTATGTCATAGTACTGATGTTTCGATCCTACCTTTTATACTGATAGAAGTAGGATCGAGTCCAATCCCCCAATATATTGCTATCTTTAGTTAATTAGTCTAAAGACCCCTCTACATGTCGGCAGACGCATACGCGGACGTCATCTGTCGATGCATCGGCAGACGTAAATTACCTACCGCGGCTGTCTACGGACATTACCCTATCTTCACGTCACGGACGTCATCTGGCGATGTAGTCTGCTGATGTGTAGTGGGGGCTTAAAGTACAAAGTATTATAAATTATTAATAATAAATTTATTTAGTGTTTTTTTTTATGTTTCTTTCTTTTGTAATGCCTTCTATCGTCTCTTTCTTTTTTTTTCTTGTTTGTATGTGATTGTATATTGTGTGTGTCGAAATAAATGTTTCTTTCTTTCTTTCTTTCTAAATAATTTTATGCATTTTCACAAATAATTTGCAACACCATGTCGGACAAGTCTTGACGTCTCCAAGAAAATAACATTGAGTTACAGAGTATAATAAAAGGTAATATTTTGTTCCACAAAGAAATAAAAAAGCAAAATGAGGTAATTTCGCGGGAAAGAGAGGCTGGCAGTTATAGTCCACTTAAAACTTGAGGAGAATCAAAAGTTATACTTTCGAATTGAACATTCGTTGATGAAAGATTGTAAGTGATGGAAAAAAAATGAGCTTTCTGCCGGTTCTTGTCGAAAGAGACCTTAAGACTGAGACTAAAAACGTCTCGAAGTAGAAGTTAGAATACTAAACATTTTGATTTTGAAAAAAAATGTGATAGACTCCTCTAAGTGCTCCGAAAATACTAATCATCGTCAACCTATTTTCATCCACTGCTGAACGTAGGTCTTTCCCAGAGCACTCAATTTTTCACGCAGACCACATCCAGCTACCTCCTGCCACTCTTCTTAAGTCGTCTTACGCTTCCTACGCTACGTTTTCGTTGACGTAGTCATTATAATTATGAAGTACTAATGAAGATAAAGTAAGGAAAAGGTGAAGTAGTCCGTGTGTTCTGCAGGTTTTGATATAAGGAACGTAAAACCTTTAGAAGTTTGATTACGGGATCGGGAAAGGTATATAGGGCGTACGTTGACAAGACAAAGACGTTGCGCTCGTCAATTCACAAAAGACCATTTTATTGCTTCTTTCACACTGGTCTCCAGTGGAAAGTGCGGATTTCTCTAAACCACGACTCGGAAAATTCATATAGAATTATGTCTCTCTTTATGTCTCTATGTTATTTCTTACGTAACTAACCTACTATGTATTTCAATACCGTGTAGTAGATATTAAAACCATCATACAGTATTGAAAAACTACTCAGTTTCAAGACAAACATGGCGGTTTTTCCAGCGTATGTAACTTCCGTGGAAATTCTAGGATTAGCAGCCTATATGGTATTCTGGACTTGTACCTATATGAATACCAAGTTTCATTACAATAGGTTCAGCAGTTTTTGCGTGAAAGAGTAACAAAGACACAAACATACATAAATCCTCACAAACTTTCACATTTATAATAATAGTAGAATTTATCTTTAACTAGATGTTCGGCGCGAAATCAGAGTAGTTCCTGAGAATAGCGTGTTCAAACAAACTAACATACTCTTAAATTTTTAAGTATAGACAAGAAGGGAGATGGATTTTAATATCTAATACGCAATCATTTCTACCCTATCTTCATAAAATTGCATCAAAGTGATCGACATTCTATATAATATAGATCAGTTACGAGGCTTAATTACAGAATAATTAGAAGAAGCCGCCGGCGGTCGCTAAATGACCAATTAGCCAGTAACGACATACTATCAGTTGTGTTTATACTAGTTTGATAGCAAGCGATAGCGCTTTTAAATGGCTTTGCGATAGCTGCGTGGAAAAACAATGTGGAACGCTTTTAAGGGACTGATAGTCAGAAAAGCAGCAACAGTGCTCACGTTTTATTTTGAAAAATTCATTGCGTAGAAAAACAAATAAAGCTTGAAAATAAAAGTTTATCACGTGCTATTACGGTAATATTTGATTAACAAAAATATAATATAACAAAGAAATAGCATGCATTTTATGTAAAGTTACTGATTTTCTGACCCCCTCAGTATCCATGAAACGGTTTTAGAGTGAATAGTGAGTCCTAAAATGAAAGGTGCGAGACATGAGTAATACCCATATTCTAATACGTATCTCGAGCATTCCTCGACTTCACTCCACCTCTGTCAATGAAAATTTACATTTTGAGTCGGAAGAAAACTCTACTAACCCACGTCCACTCACGTTAAGAAAATTTCGGAGTAGAAAATTTAACACCGCAATCCGTTACTTCGATCTATTTATTAATAAAATATTGAATTTTCGATTGAAATTTGTCATACGTCATATTTGACGTAACCTGAGTGGAATTAAAATTAAGGTAACTTCTTAGAATACGGGTGTTAGGCCCGTATTCAGAGTTGTCACTCTGATAAGAAAGTGAGCAAATGAGATTGATTATTTTCCATATTTAATGAAATGACTTTTAACGGAATTTAAACGCGGTTTATTCGACGTTCTAAATACTACAGAGAGTGTCACGGGCGACTGATAATAATTAAGATAATTAATAATAAAAAAAGTAAAATCCGTTAGAATACATTTTTATTTAAATGAGATCATGCTTTGACGGACGTAAAAAAAGGTTAATTTTAAGAGTTTAAAATCGACAGTTTACATCATCATGGTCTGGACCATCCGGACCCTTAAATAAATCCGCGCTCGACGTGGGGTAAAGGTTAATCTTGCGCTGATTGGGATGCTGGGTTCGGCTGTTTAATAATGTTGTTATGTTTTGGACACAGATAATATAATACTATACTAGGTTTTGGATATCAAACACCTGTTTGGAAGTGAATAAAGGGATTGAATACCTGTTTGTAAGTGAATAAAGGAAAGACCATATTTTCCCTAAAGGTTGGAAAGTCTTAATTGGTTGTTCTACTCTTTCGTGTAGTTAAAAGTCCTTAATTTAATCTTAGGTCGGTGAAAAAACGTTTCATCTATTTGTCCTTCATCAAAAATGTATCAAAGAAATTGTAAATGCATCTATCTAGCGTACACATGTGATCTATAGTTAAAATTAAAAGACCATCCGTACCACCTCGAGGTGACGTATTAACACAAGGTGACTCGCCTGCTCATTTACCCCCCTTCGCTATAAAAAAGGCCCAAAAACTGTTCCTTTCTCAAGACTTAACATCCTTACAAATTTAGATCCACCAAGATCTAAATGTTTTTGGTACAAAGAGATTGACAAACTACATTTGTACATGTCACGTCACCAGTCCCTTGCTTACGTGTCTGTAATATTACACGAACCATTTCCAGCTACCTCTCACTCCTTCTGAAATCGTGATCTATTTATTCTACATTCATGAAATATGCGGGCCAAATATTGAGCTTCAATTACATCCCGAGTGAAACAGAAATTGACACCTATATAGATTTCAATTAATTTGTTGATGAAGTGTCTCCTATCTCGTATAAACTAAAATGTACTTTCTTTTTGATAGAGCAGGCAAAGGAGCAAGTGGGTCCTCTGATGTTATTAGATCACCGCCGCCCATGAACACCTGAAACACCGAGATTATCGCAGTTATATACGGTTAAAATATCTTTCTAAATCCTCTGTTTAGTATATAATAGTATGTATTAAAGAGATTCAGTCCTACAACAGTAGTGTTGGTATCAATACTGAACATTTTCTGTATCGTTTTGAAGGAAATCTCGACTTAAAAAAATGAAAAGTATATATTTTTTAAGTCGAGATAAATACATTAATAAATATTTAACCGTTCATTCCCCATTAATGTTCTGAGCTATTCATTATCTTACAGGAAATAAACCTATTAATACAAAAGACTTGAAATAATTTACCCTGGGTTATCCAATGCCAATAGCAGAGCTGACAAGTGGCTCTTTAATAAATTAATGTCTGACCTTTGGAGTTCACAGAAGTTGGGACGTTTACGCTTTTAATGATATTTTTACCCGACTGCCACAAAAGAAGGGTATTGTCTTTGGGCGTATTTAAATGTCCATTTCTTTGGCGCGTCCAACAACCCAAACGGCTGGATGGATTTTGACATGTGAGGCTTTATTGGATTTAATACAATTATGGTAATGACATAGGGTATGTAAACTTTCAATATGGCGCTTCCAAAAAGAGGGAGAGGGATGGATTTTTTCTATAGACAATTAAATCGTTTTTTTTTTATAGATTAAGCTTATTTTTTATCACCTACCTTCAGTATGGTTTATTGATTGACATGATGTAATGTTTAATATTATTCTGCGGTGTTGAATTAAAGATGGGAACCAAAACTTGTGGAAATACAAAAATTAGCGATTTAAAATAATAATATATATATTTTTTAAGTACCTTATGCATTTCATTTTTAAATCTTTAATTTACTATAAACAAAATAAGTAACATTACTTACAACACATCATTCTATTCAGAATATATTAGCAAGAAACTCGATAATTACTCTTTCCAAAACCCATCTATTATATTTTTTTGACATCAAAAATATAAACATCATTAATATCAAAGATAACTTTATGTGTCTTCTGTATGTTTATGCGTTTAACCAGTAAATAAGTAATAAGTCATGTGTCACAATTATTTCAATTCGTTGAAAGACAAATCGTTCCTTAATAACATAAAAGCGAAATTTATGAAGCCAATAAAAGCTAAACATGAAAATCCATTTAGTGGATAAATTGTGATTGATGTGACATTTAGTGTGGTACAGGCGTATGTCATAGTTTCATATTGTTTTTGTTATAATAGGAATTCATCAGGTTTCCGAAAACGAACACGGTTAATTTTCTTTTAGTTCATTCATATATTATAATATATAATATAACTAGGTGTGTCTCGCGGTTTTACTCGCGTCTATCTCTTTTCCTCATTCTCTTGGGATTTGATCAAAATCCTTTCTTAGCGGATGCCTACGTCATAACATCTACCTGCATGCCAAATTTCAGCCCGATCCGCCCAGCAGTTTGGGCTGTGCGTTGATAGATCGCTATGTCAGTAAGTCAGTCACTTTGAATTTTATATAAATAGATTTGAGCCTATGTGTTAATCAATCAATCAATTAATATTTATGCAAATTAACTTATTACATACAGTTTTGGATTGAAATATACGACACCCGTGTAGAAAATTTTTTCCGAAAATTGAAAACCGAATAGAACTGGCAAGTTATTCGGTTATATAGGCAATTTTATTCTAAATTCCATGCAAATTTAAATTTCACCTTCAGTACCATTTTACAAAAATGCAGCTAGTAGTTAAAAAGTAATACTTGACTCTTATAACATTTGCACTTTAATGCTCATGATTTTCCAAAGAAATAACAAAACTAAATACAAACCTCCGAACGCCAATAACAACCAATATATTTCATAAATCAATTTCATTCATGAAAAAATATAATCAAGTATCGGTAAGATTAAAATCGCAAATTATGCTCATAATTGAATTCCATTCACCTTGCGGCCCTGACAAATACAGCTGTCGTGATGGACGGAAAATTACCATTTTTGTGGCTTTGTCTCCAATTGTATTGTTGTAATTTTCCGTTTTGTGGACTAGCTGAGGATAACAATGATTGAATCATTATTTTAAGGTATGTTGTGTACTTACCGATTTCCGTGATATAAAATTTGATTTTTATAGCGAAAAATAAAAGGATGTAAGTATAGTTCATAAATTTAAAAATGTTGATAAATCGTTAATGCGGCACCCAATTTTTGGCAAACTTATTACGACACAACAATCGCCTCCACTAGGTTCGCAATTACATAATAACATGTATCTACCTTAAATAATATGGACACGTAGTTTTACGAGTACATAGAACTTATAAACTAATTTAAAATATCAGGAATTAAAATTATATTCAGGATAAAATAAAACTAAAATTAAAATAGAGCATGAAATTCATTAATATTTATTTATGGGAATTGAATAATTATAAAAAGTATTTTGGTGTTTTTTTCAGAAATTACGAGTATTTTTGGTTCAAGCTCTGAATGTGAAGCAAGATCCGAATAGTCTGAATATATTTTACGAATCCAGTGATTATCGAGCACAAACTTGTACAAAACTTATACAAAAATACAGCACAACTGTGCCAAAAACTTCACAACTCGACGAGTAGAAGTAGGGCAAAATAAAGGATCGATTCTGGAACTTTCCGAATAGTTCGCAATCGCCCAACTTTCGCTAGATCTGTCGGAACGAAAGTTTTAATCTGTTCTACGTAATAATCCTAAACCTTTTCCTAACCTTGTAAGTTGAGAACTAGGCGAAATAATGGGGTCTTCAAGGAGTCGAAGGCAACCGAATTGTTTCAAATTCCTTACATATAGGATTTCGCTGGTAAATTGAATAAAGGAATCTTCGGCTTCATTAGTTTTACCCAAAGGTCGCGGGATGGAATTCCAGATCGAGTCAAAAAATCCTGTTAGGAGATTTCTTGCAAATATTGGAATCAACAAAAGTAAAAAAAAATAGTTTCTTGTTACTTAGTCATATGACATATTCTTGCGCTAATCAATGTTCATTTTCTTATTAATATATATACTTTTATAATACGAGTCCGATTCGCACTTGGCAGCTTTTTTATGCTTATTTTCATTTGACTGGAACACCGATTTGATTATCGCCTGTGCCATTGACATGATTTGGATAAGTACAAGCAAGGATGTAGAAAACAAAAGTGAAACTGTAAAATCCGACATACACTTTGCTACTACTCTATGTCGTTTAATATAGTATTTTATAAGGACGAACATAATAAAATTAAAGTGCGAACAGTTTTATTTACTTAGCGGTAGCTTATTTGTAGGTATTTTATATGCACTATACAGGCCTCTAGCATAAGGCTCCCAAAACACAAACCGAATTCCACATGAGCGACGCCGCGGGTACAGCTAGTTTATAAAGAAACGTTGTTCCTTAGAGAGCACGTAGAGCTCGCTTGATGTCTTTCCAGGCAAGTCAGATTTCGATTCCTTCGAGAGTAAGAATACAGGCTGCAGTATTTGCACACACTTGAGCGCTATAACCTCCCAGGACATTTGAATTTCTATTTCGCAAGATTCTCTTCACATCCATTTTTATACTTTTGGACCACCTTTTATATATTATAGCAATGCATGCGGGTCACCTAGTGTTAAGTGACTGTTCGCAGCCCATGAAGATCTACAACACCTATATTAATGTTATTATCTAGTTGTTGCGCGATCTCGCTCCCGTAGTATAATATAATATAGCCTGTGTTAATCAGGGATAATGTAGATTCGTTATGTAAGTTTCGAATTTTTTATGGTTGTAGAATGTCACACAAGTACGTCCACTGATCTGCTTCGTGCTATCTGTTTCTATACAAATAATGAATCTATGTATACGATACCGACTAAGGACGCTTAGTCGTAAGAAATAATAATAAACTATGTATTCTCTCTGGTGCCTTCTAATACGACATGCATTTCTCGTTCTGTGTCCAAAGGTTGGTAGAAACTGCTGTATACAACAAGGCATAACATCTTCAGCAATAAAAGCATTGCACGATTGGTCCAAACCCGTACCGGTGAAATTATATGTGAACCGCATGCTCCACTTGCCTGATGTATCAACAAAAATGTGTATTGCACTGTATTATTATACTACTATACTTATAATCAAGCATTTAAATGCATTCAAATGAATACATAAAACACTAGTGAAACAGGGCATAGTAAGCAAAAAATACCATGCCTTTTTGTACACGGAACTTTTCGTTACATAAAACGCTTCGTTTCCAAAGCTACACGAATCTACGTCACCGATTAAAAATAGAAAAGCCTTACATAACAGTAATTCGCTCGATAGTTTGCGACGCTTCTCACCTGACACTGTTTGTCCAGTCGGCTAGAAACGATCACAACAGTTTTATTTTAAGGAAATATTTATGAATAACCGTCTTCATGTATACAAGATTACTGATACTTCAAGGATGAATCTAGCTTATTGCCACTTAGTATCTTGTGTTTATTTTAACGCGAGTACTTTCCATTTTGAATAAAATACTTATTAAAGATTTTAAAAGTTAAATAATAATGTATAATAAGCCGCGTTTAAAATCCTTTAAAAAGTATTTTATTTATTGACACTTTGTAAATTATCCGAATTGAATTGTATCTTCTAGCAGTCTAGACACTGTGCGATTAATCTAAAAACTGCGATATAACAAATACTGTTCTTTTTATTTTGTGCAAAATATTATTTGGAGAAGCGTCGAAGTAGTTCTGATCGTCAAAGATCTGTCCAGTGGTTAGTACTGGGCGTTGATAGATCACTATTTCATTCAGTCAGTCACATTTAAGTTTTATATATATAGGTTATAGTCGGTTCGATTTTCTGCAGTGGCAAATGAATTTTCGGAAAACTTTCAATGAAAGAAAGAAAGGAAAATCTTTATTCATAATACATTTATGGCGTAAAATTACCTTATATGACTTATTTTAATACGACCTATAATGAAAAGGCCATGCACTCAGCAGTTTTTAATATTTTTTTTGAATAATTTTTGGGTAGATTTTTATAAAAAATTACTTATTTACGACCTTTTGACACATCTAAAATGAGACATTATCCGTAACTGTATTAAATATTTGTGCCGTCACTTCGAGTTAATATAAGAGATTTTATTTTATATCGATCTAGATTAAGATAGCATTAATCTACAGTGTAGGTGTGAAATTCTTGCTAGGGTCGACGTGTCTAGCTTAATACCGAAGGAAATGCCAACCATTACGAAGATAATACCAGAATTAAACTTTAATAATATTATTGAAAATGATATTGTTATATAGACTTTAGCCTTCCCGAATTGATTCTAGATAGAACATGAATCGAGGAAGACCACACAAATAGATAAAAATACACAACCAAGAAAATATTTTTGTTTAATCGGACCAATAGTTTCTGAGTTTAACGCATACAAATAGATACATCAGAAAGCTAAAGTTATATTATTAGTATAGTTTTCTAGGCTCTTTAATTTCTATTGTAACTAAAAAAATATCCCCCCCTCTCGTTTACTTTACTTACACTCTTGGAACTTGCCAGAACACGGGGCCCGGCTTGTACATATAAAAATTTTCGACGTTTTAGCGCTCAAATTATTTGAATTTTATACAAATCTTTATTACCTGTTTAAAATGACACCTACTATACCTATACCTACTATAAGTATCTGTCTTAGAATAGATATCGACTTATTAATTGTCATATTACAATTATTGTATCACAATGATGAATCAATCAATCGGTACCAAATTTTTTTACAATTTATTTAGAAACTGTCTTGTAAATAACATCCGATAAATCATACTTCAAAAACCTCCATAATAATTCCAATTTCCGTACGTTTTATGAATTTATTTTTATTGTTTCCTGTATTTTGAAACACAAACTTATTGATTTCAAAATGGCTGCCGGTTACATCGCGATCAATGTGCTGTTGATATACTATGACGTACAAGGTGGAGGCATGGTGTAAGTGACGAGCTTAAGTAAATTAACTTAAGTGATTCATTATCAATTACGTGAGAGATGATATACAACATTTATACTTTGAACTAGTCATGCCTCCCAGTTTTACAGGTATCTAACTTCTGATCCAATGGGAGGTAGCCTTTATGTTTTTCTTTATCCTTGAAATTCTAACCTATATAAATAACAAGTTTCATAACAATCGATTCAGTAGATTTTTGCGTGAAAGAGTAACAAACACTCATACATACACACACACAAACTTTCGCATTTATAATATTAGTTGGATTAACTGTCATCAGTTAAATTTTTTAGCAAAATTCGATACATAATAACAGAATTTTAAAAATGTTAAAAATAGCTATAGAAAAACTTTGACACTAATCAAAACACAAGTAGATTTAAAATTTTGTCGGCTACATTTCTTTTAATGAATATTTTCATACTATTACTCCATAAGAATTACGATCTAAAATATTAATTTCATCCATAAATCTCTGCTATATTAAAACATTTCAACAACATATTTCAACGCCATAAACAGGAATTAAAGCAGATGTCTGACGTTACTGAAAGTAATAAAATTTCTAGCAAATTCTGAATTGAATTGAAGTGTTTTATTCAATAATGGATCAAATAATTCCGAATACGAATGATTTATTTGATAACGGGTCGGTGGATTTGTTCATGGAGTCTTGGTTCTTGATAAATTTATAGCAGGCACTGGATGAATATTAAAATTGCAAGAAATTCTAGCTTAAGGATTTCAGGCTGTCTATTCCACTTGATTTATAACGTTAAATCCGTTTTATATAATCTACGAGGGACTGTCACAGGTAAAATCAAATATTATTGGGATAAAGTGAAGTTTTATGTAAATAAGAGCGTTTAATTATGAAAATATAGAAAGAATGTTAAGCATTACATAGAACTTTGTAACTTTGTACCTAGTGAAGCATAAGGTCGTATTTACAACAACATTATTTAGTCATTGCAAGTTTAGACTTGCAGAATCAGCAATCCAGTATATTTCTAGACGTGGTTTTAAAGATCACGAAGATCAATAGCACGATTACTTAACGCTGGTATTTAAAGTGAAAATATATAAAAAGGAGCACTTATGTAAATAAGCTATCATAATTACATAATCACACTACACCACAGAACATTGAAATGTTACATTTGAGCAACTACTTTTGTGTAAAAACGTCAGAAATAAGGCGTTACTGTTACTAATTTATATTTTCTTACATTAATACTAACTATTTTATAACGCATATGTAGACTTAGATAGATAGATAGATAGATAGATAAGACATTTAATCCTTGCACAATACACAAAAGAACAACACCACAAAGAAACATTGATGACAATATACATATACAGAACAGATTGGTGATATTAATGATGTGTATTGCGCACAGATAGGGTTCGGGCTCAGCATATGTCGAGGCGACGTAGCCGCGACGCTGATAATTCTGCCAGCACCGAAATAAGAGTAGGTCTGACACAATTATTTTATTTTTAATTAACATATAAGTTCGAATAGATAAGGATACAAGATATATTATAATATATTAAATAGGAACAATTTAGTATAACTTTATAATATAATAAATATATTTATACATATTTATACATGGCTATGTTACTAATAATTATAATAGAATACGTAAGAATACAGAGACAATATTTAATATAGTAATAGAATAATTAAATAGGATAAAATAGGACTAAGGCGCATTACTACCCTAACTTTTGCTGTGGATGAACCTTTATTCTTTTATTGGAGACTGTGGCGATGACAAGTTATTTTCATAAAATACTGTGCAAAATCAACGTACGCCGCTATTACTTACTTACTAAATAACTGGCTACTAATATTATGCGAAACTTTGTGAGGATGTATGTATATTTGTTGCTCTCTCACACAAAAACTACTGAACCGATTATGATGAAACTTTGTATACATATAGTTAGGGTTCAGAATAACACCGGCTACTTATAATCCCGAAGCCACGGGATCAGATGTTACGCGGGTGGAACCGCGGGACGCAGCTAGTACTAAATAATGGGTGATCTTAAACTCTTCCTTGCTTTAAAAAAAGGACCTTTATAATAAATGCTTGCACCTTAACCAGTGAGTCAATGAAGAGGAACTAATTCGATTACATAGAAATCTATATTTTCATCTATCCCTTCCATATCTTTCCAGCCAATATAGCACTATTTCAACTTTGATGGTGTTCATGGATACTTTACATCAAGTATGCACATTATAAATATGTGTCTTATGGTGTCACCTCTTTCTGCCTATATCGTTTCCCATGGATCTGATTGTTATAATCAGAGAGAATTTTTTACATCCATACTTTGGAAAATTAGGAAGTAAAAACCCAATTTTCCACTATCAAATATTAGTGTCATCAATTGTTGCAGACGCTTAATATACAAAAAAACTTTGTACGAAAGATAGTGTGAAGTTAACAGCACAGTAAAATATAATAATACTGTACATTCCATAGATATTGCGTCCGTCCGTGCCTAAGGCAGGATTCTATTATGAGTTAATAAATAAAACATACAGCATCCCACATTGTTGAGAAATATCCACTTGTTATTCCTTCAACTCGCAGTGTAGTTCTAGATGTGGAAGTATTGGAACGAACACTGATATTATAGAAAGTTTGCGCGATGTGTCTGTGGTCTGATATGTATTGTTTGTGTAAAAAACAAGTGGATTTAATAAAACTGTAAAGTGAGGACAATACACATAGTGCTTGTGTAGGTTCTGTAGTTAAATCGTCATGATAAAATACGTATTTGTAAAAGAAACAAATCAGAGGACAGTTTTCTTATGGAATCGAAGAGAAAATTTAAATGAAATATTTATATACACAGTCGATATTAATTAGAAATGTTATCTTCATGTCATTATGTTTCCTCACTAAATATTATAAATGCGAAAGTAACTCTGTCTGTGTGTCTCTTTTCTTCTTCACGCCTAAACCACTGGATCGATTTGGATAAAACTTTGTATAGCAATTGTTTGAAACCCAAAGAAGGACATGGGTTTTATCCCGGAAATCCCAAAGGGAACGCGAGATACATGCGGGACACAGCTAGTCTTTTATTATTTTGTTTGTCGAAACTAATTTATTGATTTCAAAAATTTCATCTCAATATGATAGACATGTACCTGAGGAAAGCTGTAGGTTACGTTGACGATTATATTAAATAAGTTTTATGAATTAGGAATGCAGTTTTAAACGTCATAATGGAACGCATCTGATGATTGGAGTGGATATATTAGAAATGTCAACAACATTAGCCCCGGGAATCGAACCCAAGACCTCTCGATCTGTAGTCAAAGACGCAACCAACAAGACGTCTGGAATTTAATAAAGAAAACATAACAACCCGCATCTTTGTAAAGTATCAAGAACTTGTTATTTCAATTCCCTGTTAAATTCACTTGGAAAAATTGGAAAGTACACTGATATTATAGAAAGGAAAGTTTGCGCAAATACGTCAGAATGTGTAACTTGGTTTGGTTTGAAGCAAATACCTAGACTTTAATAAAAATGCCATAAAATACGAAAGCACGGTGCAGAACCTTTTGCTTGTCACGATAAATGAGGTCCTACTTTATACAATTATTAGCTAAGCTCCGCGATTTCATCTGTGTATAAAACGGATACAAAAACTACTAATAAAGATTATCTGTACAAAGTTTCATCTAAATCTAGAGCCTATGAAACTACAGGACCGATTTGAGAAACAAACGAACAAACAAATCTTTCCTCTTTAAAATATTAGTATAGAAGTATAGATATTTTTTGTATGAAATTGAAAAGGCCTTTCATAAGCCTATAGTAACTAATATATAAAATTAATAGAAGCAATAGGCGGCGTTATTGCTATGAAGCGATTTCTTCCAGGCGACCTTAGCCTACTTAACAGGAACTGACAGTAGCGTAAAAATGTTATAATTATTCATTTAAGTAATAAATTAAGATATTATGGATATAATTATTACATATTTCAATAATAAAATATTTATTGGCTTGAACTCAAGTTGAACCATAAAAAATTAAGATAATCATATAGATATTAGATACAAGGGATTATAGTCGATTCTGTCAGGTAAAGCAACTTAAATTCGAAATCAAACAGTAGAAAAAATGCTTTATGCACAGCAATAGATATCAATACTATAGGTTATAAATTTAATAGTATTCCTGACCCTAATTTCGGTTCCGGGCTATCTCCTTGTTCCAATGCGTACCATTGAGACATCTGACCTCCATACAAATGAGCTGATTACATACTGTGGGTATGTGCGATCGAAGGACTGAATTGAGTCGGTTGCATTTGTGATAGAGGACGTTACGCGTTGAAACAAGTACATTTTAGTATAATCTTGTATTTGTTTTAACGTGAGTACTTTCCATAATAAAGAAAATACTTTTAATGGATTTTAAACGCGGTTTATTATGCATTATTTAACATTATTATTAACCTAATATTGCAAGAAACCGAGCCAATTTTCCAAATACAATCTTCGGGAAAATAAGTGGAGGTAGTAGTAGTAAGACACACGGGTTAATAATAATTTAAAATAATGTATAATAAACCAGGTTTAAAATGCTTTAAAAAGTATTTAAATTAATAAAGTACATTTTATCTAAAATATTTTCTTTAAGGTATATTTAACATTTATTTTATAAGAATAATCTTATTCTGTGATAATATGTTTTAAAAAAATCGAAATCAAGGATGACTATGGAAAAGATAACATTTTGTAAATTGAAAATTGAAAATAGTATTTTGTTAAAGCGATTGCAAGTTAAACTGATTTCAGAGCTTTGTTCTACTGGATTTTTAAAGTAACTAGATTCTTATTGTAGTTCATTAGCATTGAGAATTAATACGAGAGCGTATCAGAAAGTTTATTGCGTTGTTTATTAAAACTGCAAGCATAAAATATGAGTAATCGATATTGTAATAATTATTATTATTTCACGTTTTCTTACTTTGTTCTTTTTTAAAGTAGATGCAGTTATTTAAAATAGATAATTTATGTGCACATAGCATTTGTATTAAGTAATTGTTACCTTATACACAAAACGTGTACCGTAAAACTAAGAGTGTTATTTCTTCATTCCATACTAAGCCAATTCATCTACAATTCAAAATCGATTTGATTAAGAAACGTGCACCGTACTGCTAACTATATTTTATAATATATAGACTTAAAATAATAAAAGCTAAGCCTGCTAAGCTTGAAATGAAGCTTCATAAAACGCCAATTCATCTACAATTTCAGAATCATCGTTTTCAAAATACAGTCCATTATTGAGACATTGGACAAAGCCCGCCGTACAGTAATCTCGACTCTTTGTCACTCGATCAAACAAAGCGCAAATTAAACCTGATTTTGGAGCTTTTACCATTTTCAACTGGATTTTTAACTAAGTAATAAGGTTTGGGGGTTCGTTAGTATTGAATTCATCGAAACTTCTTTTATTGGTTTTTGTTGGCTTCACTGATATTTAATTAATTCGTGTCTTGTTAAGTTGTATTTTTACCACAGAAAATACGGTAAATCAGAGTTAACATACAAATACAAAAAAGGTAACAATTATGTGTTCTCCAAAATCGAAAAGTAGTAACGATAATTGTCTTTAAAAATAGTATATAGGATTTAAGAGCTTTACAACCCTGAGTTTTATAAACTAATATATTTGTAGATTATATAAAATTTCCTTGTAAATACTGCCTAAATATTGTGTAGAACGCCACCTATACATAAACATATTACCACAAAAAACGGAGATATGTTTCACTACAGGCAGAGCGCGAACGCCATCCGTTTGAAAGACGTGTCAACTTTTTTGTGCAAAACCCAAAACATTTTACGTTATTTTTGTTCTCAACAATAATTAAGCTACGTGCCATTACCACAAGACACACACGTTACACTACAGATATTTTGTCCACAACCCTAGCGTGACCAAGTGTTGCTATGAGGCATCTGCCTCAAGACTTGCGGGCAGCGACCAGCAGCGGCAGCGGCGAATAAACGGCAAGATCTTTTGCGTATAATCAAATGTATCGGCCATCGAAAACAGCGGCAGTACAGCGACACGGGCGCTAGTAACGAGTACTATCTCTGCTGCCGCACAGTGGGGAAGTGGCCCGTAAGACACGAAGCAAAAAACTTAAAATGAAGCACATGAGACTAACTTACGCAGTATATAAGGCAGTTTTTAACAGCACATCTTCTTAAATAAATTTTAGTGGCTCTACTGAAAATAAGTCTTGGCGTTTTCACCTAATGTGTGGTTATCCTTTTTTAAGAAATCCGCCAATTTTTTGTCAGACTTTGTGCTATTTTATTTGTTAAAACAAATACACCAGTATTTGTTTTTTGTTGTTGTTTTAAGAATAAGTGTATTTTCTTTCTTTCTTTTTTCTATTTTGTGTCTTTTCGTCAATCTTCAAACTTCAAACTTCGAACGTTTATATCCAAAAAGGCTCTTCTGAGGCTTTAATGAATTGTTATACATTTTGCCTTACACTATAAATATTCATCTACATAACACTATAGCAATACATTTTCATAAATAAACAAGTTTCCTGTAGTGTGCTAACACGGATAGTTCACATTAGTGACGCTCGATGCGTACACCTTCCACTGAATCGGTTATTGATTTTTGACACGGAAATGTTCAATATTTACCGTTCTTTAGACTTGTAATTTGCAGCATTTGTATTGTAATATTAATATCTTTCGAAACCTTCGTTCTAGTTGTATAAAAATATTGACTTTGTTTGTTTCAATTGATTTTTCCAATCATGCAAACAATCAAGCTGGCTTTGAGGACCAAATCCTAAGTGTGGTATATTAAAAAATGATGAATGGAGTCTAGGTTAGCATTGAACCACCGAACCGTTGATTTGCTGCAAATAAAATAAAAATTCCTCTATTTTCATGGAGAAATAGTATAAGATAACGCCTAAGATCCTAATAACTATGAGTTTTTGATACAATATGGTGTCAATCGATTCAGTGTAACAATGTCCTTATTGAAATAAGGAAAATGCGAACGAAAAAAATCTTGTAAAATTAATAAATTATAGAGACGATTAATAACAAATATATCAGATGAAAACAGCAACACACAACATTGTCACAACAATTAAATGAATTTTTTTCTGAGCAAACATTCGTTCAATTTGTTCCTGAATCTGGTAAGCTCACTTAACCAACTAATGAAATGTGGTGACAGTTAAGTATCTTTGTCTTACAGAAAATTGTCCGAAATAATGAAATAGTGGAATAAATTCTTTTACTATGAGGTCCATCTTTTGAGACTTAAACACTCTTTCAAATATCTAATGATACACTTTTTGATCTACCCCATAATTTAGGACCTGAAAACCGCTTGAAAATTTATCCTGATGATGACTTAGCCAGTATTTAAAAAAGAAATTATGAAACGGCTGTAAAATACATTGGATTGATATAATACTCTGCTATAATAACAAAAAATACATAAATCTAAAGACGTAAGTACGAAATAATCTTAAAAGCAATTGTCACCGTTTAAATAGAATCGTTCGTTCTTGTACTCGTTAATAGATCCAGACTTTATTGTGAGCTAATTTGATATTAAAAGTCGTCTAGACTAGATTTTGTAACTCACAATAGGTTCATTATTATATAATTTGAAGGTATTCCAATTGTGCCACAGTAAAACCGTATTATAAACGATTATAAATCCATTAGATTCCTTTTAAAATTATATTATATTGCACAAGTAACTAGCGTGTGTAGCTTAACTCTCATAATCGGGTGGGACGGCAGACCGACACGACCGGAGAGAGATCAGGCGCAGGTCCGACGGCTTTACGTGCTCTCCGTGGCACGGAGGTGTTCCAACACCGCAAACTTCCAGACTCAGGGCTGCAATTGAGACTTTTCAATAACTCACTCAACACTGTGCATCTGTTTGTTTTCCCTAATAAAGAAAAATAAAATAAAAATAAGCACTTTTCAATAAAATCTCGTTACCATTTTCTCGTTTTTGGCTTCACCCGGGACCCGAACCTGAGATCCCAAGATCTGAAACAAAGATTCAACCACTAGACCAACGAGGCAGTAATTGTAAAATTGTGTAACGTAAAATACAGGTATAATACAACGTATTACGCCCTTTCTCACAGGCACAATGCAATTCCTACGCCTATCGCTTACCATGCCAGTCACGTGACCAGCGGAGCGCAACATCTGACGGAATAAAAGTGTTATGAAATCTGATTTTGTATTAACACATTTATTTTGCGACTATTACTTTGAATAGAATAATTTAGTTTTGCCATTCAGTTATATTAACTAAAGTAGGATGGTGTATGCCCTGCGATAACACTTAAAAACACTAATTATTTTTTTTGATTTATTTATTTATTATTATTTATTATTAGCCACACCAACAACACTAAAAAGCAACACTATAGTATAAATAATAATAAAACTAGCTCCCCTGACTGATTTCGGCCATGGTGGCTAATCTCTAAGGAAGCTAGCCAGCTGTGCAGGAGATATTATAGTGCACAAGTGTACGCGCGAACATAGGTGCACTCTCTGTTCCTTTACTAGCGTATATTATGTATGTATTGCATAAACATCTCTCCTACATAGGCGAAGATGTTACCAATTCTAAGTAATTTATTTATTGTTTTCCAAATAATTTAAACTTTTTACACTATAACACAAAAAGTATAACTTCGTGTTCTCTAGTGTAATGTTTTATATGGACTTATAACTCGAGACCTGCTAGACCAATTCGGAAAATAATATATCATTTCTGCGAATAAGCCAAAAATATCACTTTTAATCTGTATTATTTACAATTGCCGGAAAAGTAAAATCTTTTTATCCTCGTATTTCATTTCCGAAAATAGCATCCAGCCTATCGGATTTCAATTTATAGGAATTTAATGTTTGCTGTATTTTTATGGTAACAATTTTATTTATTTATTACTAGCTGAGCTCCGCGGTTTTACCCACGAATAAAGCCAATGTATTTTCATGGGATTACCAGGGTTAAAAGTAATATGTCCTTCTCCTGGTCCTATTCTATCTATCTACAAATTTTCTGCCGAATTGGTCTAGCAGGTCTCGAGTTATAAGTGTTGTAACAAAACCGTCTTAGTTTTATATCTATAAGATGAATTTGTGATATGTGAAGTGACTACCTCAGCCCATGAACACTAGTAACAACAGGTACTTCGCTATCTTTTAAGAAGGGAAGGCTTTTGTAGGTAATGTGTAAAAATCTATGTTAATTATTAATTAATTATAATTTGTATAACAATTGTATTTTAATGTATCTTGTAATTATTTAATTTAATATTGTGTTTGGGTCCATTTAACCTGGATAAATAAATAATAATTATTATTATTAACGTCGGCGTGTTACTAAAAACCGGATGGTGCTCTATTTGGGCTTTTTCGTTCATGGATATAAATGGATTCCTCCAATTTGGTGCGGTTATTATTTAATGCAACTTGTGGTTATTATTTAACAAAACTATATACTTGGAAATTCTTTTACCATTGGAATCCTACAATATCCCTGGTGAACAAAGGCTATAATATAACATTATGCTATGGGCGGAATAGCTTGTGTTTTAAATAACTTATTTATTTTTTCTTTATAAGACAGTAAGATACAGAGGAGCTTAAAAATAAAGATAGAAAATTTTAGCATCAGTCGATCTTATCGCTAAGGAAGCGATTTCTTCCAGACAACCATAATGCCTTAGTGCCAAACCTTAATGGAGAGAATTATATTTTTATTTCACGCGATATTTTGTACGAGAACTAATTTGCCCGTTCCTCTTTCGTAAACAGATGCTGGCTTCCCAAAATAGATATTTAATCACGCCCTTAAATTAAATGAGCATAGTTGTGTTTATGTTTAATATTAACTGTTTACAAACTTCGATATTTGTTCTGAATTTCGTAAGTACCATACTAGCAAACAGATGTAAATAAAGGGTAAGTAATATGCATATTAGACATATCTATGCATATTTTTAACATTCGATTTTATTTAATGAAGCGTAATGAAAGTTCAAATAAAATGTAGCCTTTAAGTTGGATCTAATATTAGTCTATGACAATACCAAATTTTGTTCATATCTGACCAGTAGATTTTACGCGAATAATGTACAAAGAAATAGACAAGCAGAAACAAAAAAACATTAATCTGGAGTCCAAAGATTCATAATTATGTGGAACGAACCGAGAAAATATAGATTTACAAAATTGTATTTTTTTTATGCACTACTTCAAATCGAAATTTTTACGTTGTTGAGACCCGCGCCGATGAAAAAAATTCGATAAAGATATCAAAGAAGAAAATTAATCTTGTTTGATGTGCACCGAAAATTTCTAAGCATCGTTTTCAGCAGATAAAGTTTCGAATTAATATATGATAGACGTAGAAACTCATAATAAATTATATACAACTCTTTAAGATGTTGATAGTCTTCAACGATATGAATATCAAAGTTTTTGAAGCTTGTGTGACAATTTTAAGAAACTTAATACGTTTTATGAACATCCTGAAAGATTTAGAAATAATTAATCTTTTTTGTATATGAAATGAAGTGAGTGATATAAAATATAATTATTCAACAGGTTAGTGGCTAAAGTGCAACATAGTTCGAATAAGTCTCAAGCTTCCAGAAAATAGAATTGTAAAATTTGAAAAATTTGTAATTCTTCAGAAAAATATTTAAAACATCACTGGATAAAAATAGTTTATTAATACTATAATTAAATTTATTAGAAGAATTCCAAAGACAACAAATTTTTATCTCTTCCAACTTGCATAATTTCACACGTTCATTATCACGGCAGGTATCCCTTTTGACACTGAATATGAAACACACATCAGTCATAATTGGTGCAACTTTAAAAATGCAGTCGACAAAGGAAGTTACCCTCATCTGTGTACAGGTAATGCTCGCTGAGAGCACTCAATTTGCAACTAACAGTTCAACTAACTTTATATCCCCTAGGTTTTTTTGCGAGATCTGTAATGTGTTCTGATGGACGTTTTGCCCTTCGTAGTATTCCCAACCCATGCTTCTCATCCTGTACTGTACTGTACAGGATGAGAAGCATGTACTCCCGTTCCAACCTTCCATCTAATCTTCTCATGTCCGCTCCCCTTCCTTCAAGCTGGCAAGGCATCTGCGATACTTTTAAGTTGTCTAGGCTGCGATCAGTCAATTAACATCCGGTCAACTTGCTCTACTTGCCTGCTATGGCATACAAAAATAAATAAATAAATATTAGTTGCGTCCATTCATTAGTGCATAATTCATATGCTCATGGATTCATGATATATTATGCGATAAGTAACAATGATGTCACTTTTCGCGTTTATACGTTTGGATATAAACTAACTACGCCTGACTCTCGTAACACAGGCTTAGTTCGAGGGCCAGGATCTCATCAAAAAATTGTATAAACTATTTTGGTGAAATAAATAATATTTGAGTTTGAACGATATTTGATACGCAACTGATTGAATTGCTTCTGAATCTCTACTAATATTGTAAAGCTGAAGTTTTTTTGTTTGAATGCACTAATCTCAGGAACTACTGGTCCGATTCGAAATATCCCATTAGCCCATTAGCCCATTTATCGAGGAAGGATAGGATAGGATATATCATCTCGATATTTCCATGGGAGCGAAGCCCTGGGGCGCAGCGATTAATTAATACGTAAGATCACACAATATAAGACGTAACTGAATTTAAATATTTATCCAGAATATTTAAATTTCCGTTAGTTTTAATACATAAAACGTACGTAGCGCATAATTGGAGCGACTTTAAAAATGCACTCCGCAAAGGAGGCCACTCTCGTCTGCGCCATATTCCTAGATAATGCACGCTGAGTGCTCTCACTCAATTTGCCACTAACTATTCTACAAAATTTATATTTTGGCAGTTTTATACGAATTTCCGTTACTTTTCAGTTGAGATGCGACTTTTATGTGTAACACAAAAGCAAATTAACAGGTCATTAACTAACTTGGTTAAATGCGATTTGTCTAACGAGGTGTTTTAATATTTTATTTATTTATTCTAGTTTTAATATAAATTTTATTTTTAGTAAAACCTGTAATCCCCCTTTATAGACTCACCTATTGCGGGGGACAGTTCTTTAACGTGGTACATAGCACATGCAATTTCCTCTAGATCCGAGTGAATAATAATATGTAACCTATCATAAAGAATTTAATACTATTTTTAGAAAAATTGTGTTAAATTATTTTTATTATTTTTTTAACAATAATTGATTGTCAATATTTTGCAGAAATATTTTTTTTAATTTAATACATCTATATTTTCAATTGCTCATATAGACTACTTCTACCCCACTCGGTTACATCCATATGAAAATCGCCAATTTCTATCGCGACACTTTCTTTTGTCTTAACTATTCGCTTATGAAATTTAACCAAGTACCTCTAGTTACCGGCGGACAAAGTTTTTCAAACTCTGAGACCTCGCTTCGCTCGGTCAATAATATGTGACAATCTGTTCCGCACGTCATCGGATTCATAGCACAATATTATATAGCCTATATCACTCAGTGTAGATGGAGCTTTCTAATAGTGGTAATCTTTGTAATATTGGTATTATTCCAACGATAAACAATTATTATTATTTACGCTTGAGGCGACGTTTGATCCAATCTTCAATCAAACAATTTCTCGACTGAGGGCTTTATATATAATTGTAAAGCTCTGTGGACTGAACGACCAATGTCACGCTTTGATCGTTTATGCTGAATTAATGTTTTAGCTTAAAATCTTAGATACTCGTTGATTCGTATTTGACTATATTTTATGACACTAGATTCAGAAAACTACAAACTTCCTTATGGTATACTAGTTTAAAATAAAATTATATTATTACTGTAAGAAATACTTCAATCATTCGTTTAGCCTGATTAAGGCTTGGTGATGTTGCTTATAATATATTTCATTGTATGTAATATTTTGGCTGATCAAAAAATAAAAAAGTAATATTTTTGTATGTAAGTTTGATGTAGGCAATAAAGAGAGAAACATATTACAAGGTGGTTTGCATTAGCAGGTGGTATAGAAAAAAAATACTCCTAATATTGTGGTTATAAAATTTTACTCAAACAAAATATTTACTCATAAACATTAACTTCTCTTATTTCTAAAATAAATAAAACTATATTCAAACATTTACGAAAAGGATTTTTTTTACATGCTCTAAAAAAGTAAAAAAAAATGTTGACAAGTTATAACATTCCACTAACTTCCGAACTAGTAAACACCGTGTTTCGGTTACCAGAGGCTCCTCCCAAGAAATTTATTTAAATTTCAGATATAATTATATTATATATAATATATTACTTTACATTAATTATAATGCGCTTTTTACGTGTGGCAAAAATTGTTCGAATCCATTCCACTCTTTTGCTCTTTTAAACATATAAACTTGCTTAAATGATATAAAATTACTTTGCCCTATGATATGAAAATAGAACTTGTATAACTGAACTTATAAGTTTATAACAAGATTGAATGAAAAAATAGCGGGAAGGGTCGTTATGACGTCAGGGTGTTGGGTTATAAAAGTTGCTAGATTATCTTAAAATAGTAATATTTTTTTCTGCTAATAGTGAGGTATTTTTTTACTCTCGCAAAAAAAAGAGAAGTTTGACATGTGCTTATGTCTGTCTGTAGCATTATAGTTCCCGATCAAATGAAGCGATTTCAATTTAGTTTTTTTTTTTATTTACGGTTAATTGTGTGCGAGTGTTTTTAGATGCGTTTGATGAATACACTAATAATAATAATAATAAAACACTGCTTAATTAAAATAATATCTAAGGTAAAATAATACCTCTCAAATCTACAAAACAACGCTCGTGTAGCTCTCATACAGGAATAATTAATTAGCAACTAAGAAAATTAATTGTATTCTTCATTTTACATTTTCATTTACTTATTTTAGTATATTTCAAGATCAATCAAATGTTTTTTAACAAATTGAAATTTTAGATAAAAAAAAATAGATTTAGATTAAATCTGTGAATTAAGAAATGGTTTTATACAATTTCAAATAGCATATTTTCTAAATTCTTGCTAAAGTTAAGTCGTATAAGGTTTTTTTCTAAATTTATATTTCAGGGTATTTCATGATAATCTATATAGGGTTATAATACCCTTAAACATCATAAATACTCGTCAGAACTATAGTAAAGTTGTCACATGAATACGTAATATTCGTCACTAACACAAAATAGAGGTTTTTCATAATAAATGTCCAATCGATAGCGTGGCGTGTCCCCGCAGTCACTCGATAAATCTTTACCGATGGCTTCTGTAACCCAAAAACTAATCATTTGTTTCGTAAACAATAGATATAAAAAAAAATCCTGGACATTTACTTGGTTTATAAAAATGTTGTGATATTAAACATTTAATGAATTTGGTCTTAAAATGTTGGAAGAAGAAATGTTTCGAATGATATAATTATATATTAAAATTAGTATTAAAAGATTATTGCGTAAAATAATTTAGCAAATCACTTCATGCAATTCAACACAACACCGTCTAGTTCCAAACTAAGCAAAGCCTGTACTATGGACACAAGATAGCTGTTAGACATACTTAAAAATACGTTTTTTTGTAAATACCTACATACTATAGATAAAGTAACACCCAGACAGTAGAAAATTACAATGTTCATCACATCATAATTTTCTACCCATGGGGATCGAACTCACACCCTCCGGCGCAAACCATTGCTGTATTCACTGCGCCAATCGGCTCATGTGTTTCGTAAACAATGTGTGTTAATTAGACTTAAATATACATGTGCTATGGCAACAACTCGGTCTGTCTTTGTCGTTTCGACTTAATGTTTCATAGCATAATAAAGACAGGTACAAAAACTTGAATAAACATTTTCAGCGTTCCATAAATAAACTATGACAACTTAATAACGTCCACTTACAAAATAATAGCGGTGTTTCTAATAAAAATCCAATCGATAGCATAGACCGATGGCCTCTTTAACCCAAAAATCAATTATTTGTTTCGTTAAAAATAAATATTCCTCGACATTCAACACAACGCCATCTAGTCCCAAACTAAGCAAAGCTTGTACTATGAAAACTAGTTAGCCGACACTACTTAAACGTACTTTTTTGTAAATACATATGTATGTATGTATCTATAGTATGTACTATAGATAAATTAACAGCCAGACAGTTGAAAATTACAATGTTATACTTATACAATTTCTCATAAAACTAAAGAAACTGTAAACTAATTGTTACTGAATAAACATTTTTGAATTGATTTTTTTTTTTAATTTTGAAATATAAATGTGCTATGGCAACGGTCTGTCTTTGTCGTTTCGACTTAACGTTTCGGCTTAATAAAGGCAAAAGTACAGCGTTCCGTAAATAAACTAAGACAACTTAATAACGTCCACTTACAAAATAATAGCAGTGTTTCATAATAAATATCCAATCGATAGCTATACATAGCGTGCCGTGTCCCCACTCGGTCACTCGATAAATCTTCACCGATGGCCTCTTTAGCCCAAAAACCGATCATTTGTTCCTTATTACTTTTTAATGTATTGAGTGGTTTTTCCTATTTCGTTAGTGGAAAAATGTTTGTTTACGTTTTAAGGTTTTTATGGCTCGATAACTAATTAATATGAATTATTTCTTATCATTTTCTGTTATATTTTTCGGCAAATAAAAATTCAAATAATCATTTATTAAGTAAAAGTAGATTTTGTATGTCTAGGTTTGCACAGTCACAATCTATACTAATATCATAAAGAGAAAAAAATAGTGTTTTTGGATATAATCAACTAATCGAAGCCAAGTTTTGCTAGTGTTGTTACCGCCATGTATATTATAGATACGCTTTAGATTTACACCTAGTATGATATTATAATGTCCGTAAGTAAACGAGTCGATTCTTTTTTATAGGAATTGGGCATAAATCCTCCACTTCTTTAATTCTGTACGACGGTAATATAAATCCAAATAAGTGAGAAGAATAAAAAGTGATATAAAACGATACATAAAGAATGATTGTTATTTTGTCTCGAAGTAACAAGACCGGAGCGAAATGCATACTCAAATTTCAATTTCCATTTCATCCCTGGCTTATAACTTCATAAAGGTTACTGCTATGGATGAGCGATAGCGATTCCAAAATAATCATTTATCAAAGCTTGTATATTTTCTTTATTATGAGAACCCCATTGGCGCAGTGGATACATCAATGATTGTACCGAAGTGTGTGGGTTCGATCCCCACGAGTAGAAAATTATAATGTGATGAACATTGTTATTTTCTACTGTCTGGCTGTTAATTTATCTATATTACGTATGTATTTACAAAAAAAGTATGTTTAAGTATGTCTATCAGTTATCTAGTTTCCATAGTATAAGCTTTGCTTAGTTTGGGACTAGATGGCGTAGTATTAATTCTTCTGTGAATAAAGCCGACCAATAAAGGCTCTCACACACACTCATTACTATTCTTGCGTAGCTTGCAAAACACCCTCGCCAATTGGATGGCTACTCCCCTGTATCGTTCGTTGTATCGTTCCAAAGTTCAAAATTTTACCACATTAACAAACTTTATTTTCGCACTCCTACCTTATTATCATCTTATCTGATTAAACCATTTCAATAGCGAATACAACACAACCAATTTATCGTCACACAGATTCTTGGGTATTTATATCAGAAGTATTGAGTATTTACATATCAAAATCGCTACCGCTCATGACCGTTACTTCTACGAACGCCGGGCCCGCTGTCTTCCCAATTTTGTCAAAACTGTCCTTTTATTTAATTAACTCGACTTCGTATTTCGCAAATGATGACTGTGTTGCGTTATTAAAAATTAGATTATATCTCTGTGGATAATGTAAATTTACGTTTTATTGTATTACGTTTCACGCCGTCATAACAGATTTTGAATTGAATTAGTTTCGTTTTTCGAATTTCATAATTGATTTTTGCGATTAATTACGACTGTTATTCGCTTTTATATTAAGCTTGTAAGAAAACAAATTTACACTGTTTTGGCGTAGTGGATATAACATCCTAAGGTAGGAAAATTTTATGTTAACAGTTGTTAACCTACCTATAGTATGTATATATTTTCAAATTTTCAGTATTTTATGTTGTCTAGTTTTACATAGAAGCTTTGTTTAGTTTCGGACTAGATATATAACATCCTAAGGTAGGAAAATTTTATGTTAACAGTTGTTAACTTACCTATAGTATGTATATATTTTCAAATTTTCAGTATTTTATGTTGTCTAGTTTTACATAGAAGCTTTGTTTAGTTTCGGACTAGATATCAATATGTCTAATGTAAGAACATATTTATTTTATATACGTATAATTTAGAATGATAAGCAAAAAATTCAATGAGAACAAAATAAATTTGAAAAGTCTTGAAAATAACACTGTTATCGAATAAACCGGTATTGATAAATCTTCTGTAAAAGTAGACTTAAGAACTGGTATGCCATCGATCTCGTTCCGTGGTTATTGGATGAAGCATCGAAAGTAGGAGCCTCCAATTATCAAAATTGTAGGTCAACAATGTATTGGAATAAAGAATTAGGTCATTTTCATTGATGACTCAAAAGTGTCTAGTTATTTTTTGGGTAAGTGCTTTAATTATAAAATATTTTTGAGACACTTGATAGTACAAAAAACGAAACTATAATCGATTTGCATTTTACACCCCATTATATGTATTAGTTTTATATTTTTTTATTAATCACTATAAATATAAGGGATAGTTATGAATAAGAAGTTCTCTATAAATGTATATTGTTATTTTTACCAACCTTACTTGCTTTACTTTCCTTTATTTTAGAAGCATAATTAAGTTGTTGTATAGTCTTACACTTGAGATTTATAAGTGTTTTGTAAGTTGTAAATTTCAAAATAAAATAAAATAAAAGTCAATATGAAGAACTGTAAACTCATTTTTCACGGCTCCCATTTTAAAATCTATGTAATAAAAACTTTATTGTACAACAAAGAACATAGATAAAAGCACAACGTTATAGCTACATAGTCATCTCTTCCAGGCAACCATTTATCATGGTTAAGAAAAGTCAAGTATGTTTAATAGAAAAGAAATTGACATTACTGTACGAGCTAAGTTGTGATTCATTGTACCATCTCCACAGTCATTACTTTGTTAAAATAAACGAAATTCATGATATTTATAATAAACACTCAAAAAACATTTATACAGCCCACAAGCTAATTAATAAACACATCGGTATCAATGACTGAATTGACAAAGACAAGACAAATACAGACCAATTCGTTCTGGCTCCATAACGAAGCCGTCCCAGACACCCTTTACAACCCAATTTATTAGACAACAGTCAAATCATTTTGACGTCTTAGGATAGAGCTTCTCAAACTTGTAGCTTCACATATCCAATAATATTTTCAGGGCAACAGAAAATGTTTTTAAAAACTTCGTTAGTAACAGAGTTGTTAACGTTAGTTATAACTTTATTCGCCTTAACCGAGATCTTAGGTGCGGTCCCTAATGGATCACCTATGGAACTTGTACTACTTTTTTCAAGTTACACAAGTGGTATTTGTCCCTGACGAAGAGAATAATACATTGTACTAAACTAAAGTGACGGTTTCTTATTGCATATTGAACGTCTTCTATTTTTTCATACTTATATATATATATCAATTTGCAACAGGTTTATTGGAATTAGTGGAAACCTAAAAGCAAAGATACCATAAAAACATACCATAATTTAATTATTAAAAGAATATGTAAAATTTTGACATATTTGTAATTGTAAAACTAATTTCATAAATTCGAATGCTAATCCCAAACAAAACGTTTGTACTATAGATATTTAAGAACCATGTTACTACCATATTTTTTGCAAATAAACATATTATTATCATTAATGTTTTAGGTCAGTGAACAAAGCAAACAAGCGACTATAACATAAGTATGTCGCGAAGCCCCTCCACCTAACTGGCGTTTTAAGTGTTTGAGAACCTCTGCCTTAGAGCATAAAGTGAGACATACAATTGGCCTTTGTTACCATAGAGTTTATATTAATTGTCTTTACCGATGCCACAATATTCTGTTACATAAAGGACGTTTGGAAGTTTATCTGATTTACATGGCTACATCTTATCTAAAGATGTTGCTATTTTAGTAACTAAATGGTATTTGCGTGACATTATCACTTATTAATGGCTAATGGTTAGGGTATCAGTTAATGTTAAAGATAATGGTTTAATTTGTAATGTTTCATGCGATACCATGTGAAATACATTGAATAAAATACTTTTTAAGGGATTTTAAACGCGGTTGTTTGTACATTTTTTATAATGCATACTGTTTGTTATATATGAAAAGTACTTGCGTCAAAATAAGCAATAGTAAATACTGAATAGAGCATTTCAATAAATTATTTATTTAATATCATTCAACGTATTTACAAAAGTTGTGATACTTCTTGTTAGTCAAGTCAAATCGAATAGTAATTTTTTTTTTATTTATTATTTATTTAAAATCAATACATTCGTTAACCTTATAACTAATATCCTTATTAACATTAGGCTCCAAACTAGGCAAAGCCTGTATCTTGGACACCTTCAGATATGTCTTATGAGATTAACGGCCGTTTTCAATATTCTATCTATCCATTGTTTTGCTTACTAAAGTCAGACAAATCTATCTATTTGCACTTACTTTGATTTCAATATCCTAACGACGGATACATTTGCTATGACTCTTGTCAATCTATTGTCATATAATTTGACATAACAATCTATCCATAATCATTGATACAATATTGAAAATAGCCGTTAGTGAGTGGAGGACAGAAGTAAAGATTAGCGTATGACGAAAAAACATTAAATACATTGGACAGTTAGTGAGATCGAAACAAGGCAAAAACATAAAAGAAACTTGATGCTCTCCTTAAACTACCAATCGTAAACAGTATCTGCAAGTATAATTCTTAATAAGAACTAAATGAGGCCTTTTGAAGCATTCGATGTTCCGATGCGGCTCATAAAGCGGCTCTGCCAATTTGAGATCCAACCCTTTGTGACAATACTGGTGCGTGATCTGTCTTCTGCCGCGTTGATGAGTCGGTGGTAAGCGTGTTTAGAATTTAAATTGTTTTGAATTCCCAGTGAAGACGTGAAAAAACCGGTTAGTTCCCAGTAGTTCAACTGAGTAGTTCAACGGTTGAACTATTGGGAATTTTTATTCCCAGTAGTTCAACTATAACTATTAAAATCTCCAGAAAGTTGAACTAGTGGGAATAAATAGTTGACCTGCGACCGGTCGCTGAAAATTTATTGTCGTAATTAAAATTACCATGAAAACATGTTTAAGATGTAAAATAAATCTTTTACGTAAGGGATGATGTATTTTAATGAAGACGTTTTAATAGTTTTAGTTGAACTACTCAGTTGAACTACTGGGAACTAACCAAAAAACCATTCTCAGTCTGAGAGGGCATACAAAGCTGATACCTTTCTTGCTTTTGAATGATCAGTGAAACGGACTTAAAATCTGGCCCATACCTCAAAAGGGAACGCGTGGCTTGACTTTTATGTGTCGTTGATTTGATGAAAAGAACTTAAAAAATACAATACATTGTATTATTGTGATGTATATAAAAAGGCTTAAACTGATTTTTATTTATTTCTTTCTCACCGAAATTATACATTTATTTTGTGCTCATCACTGACCTTATTTTATACCTATATTATTATAGTTAACTGGTTATTGATATAAAATTCATACAAAAATTTTTGCCAAATTTTATCTATATCTTGTATATAAAAATGAATCGCAAAATGTGTTGGTAAGCGTATAACTCAACAACGACTGGACCAATTTGGATAATTCTTTTTTTTAAATGTTCGTTGAAGTTCAAGCATGGTTTTTACGGCGAGAAAAATTTGAATAATTACCGGGTCCACGCGAGCGAAGCCGCGGGCGGAAAGCTAGTATAGTATAGATTTCAACCTTAATCCTCTATATCCAAAAGAGCTTAAAAAAGGTTGAACCTACATTATTTCAGCCCTACACCCACTACAAGCTTACTACAGATTTCCAGATAACTAAAATCACATTTGTTCTTTTGATCTAACTAACCTATGTTTGGTACGTCGTTACACCGAATCCTATCACAAATTTCATATCTAATAACCCTATTTTCATTCAAGTATAAATCGAACTAAATGGTAGTTTGTCGAATATAATTTCACGCATCACTTCAAAACTATTCTGACTATTCGACCATTATATAGATGGTTTCAACTGGGTTGGTCTAATATAAATCCTAATGAAGTCAATAGTATGTATATCATTATGATGAATGTATTTTTTAATTCATCCGCTAGTTTCCAAGATATTCCGCTTTAAAATTAGAATATAGATACTGTTATGAGGCCAAAGAGTTATAACATATTTTTCGTACATAAAATGTTTATATCAAGTAAGTAACGCTTCTTTATTTTATTTCTCTCGTAATTGACCCATAATTAAATATAGGTCGCATATAAATGCTAATAAAATCAGGCGCATATTAGATCATTTATTAATGAGATGAAATGTTATAAATGCATCTGTACTCCCTTATGAACGATTTCAATAATGTATCAATGATAATGGATCAATTGTTATCTCATATTATATGGCCAAAACACATAGCAAAGGCTAACCGTCGGTGCGATATTGAAATCAAAGTGTGTAGGTTTGCGTGACTTTAGTTGTAATAAAACAAGGGATAGATACAATATTGAAAACGGCCGTAAGACTATCTAACTAACATTGGACTATACATTTTCGCACCATAATATTTTGTTATTGGCTTGCTTCCGAGAAATTGTACCTTATAGCCAAAACATGGTAACTAGGATATTATTATCAACGAATTATATTCGCCCGCAGTTTCACACGGGTATAACTGTTTCCCCATTCCCATGAGATTTGATCAAAATCCATTATTAGTCTACGTCATAACATCTACCTGCATGCCAAATTTTAGCCCGATCACTACAGCGATTAGGGCTGGGCGTTGATAGACTACTATATCAGTCAGTCAGCTCTGAGTTTTACATATATATAATTCCATTTTTAGGGAGTGTCATTTTTATTTACTTATCTAATAATAATTAATTAAAAAATTGGAAACCGTCACTCAAGGTAATGAAAAATATTTATTCGATACTGAACACCTTTGATAACTTCAAGCTAAAAATAATTGAAACTTTCTCGGCGGTCATTTCCAACGCCAAGTGTCAGTTGTAATAACTTGTCTAGACAGAGCTTAGTATATCATTCAGTTTCTGAGACGTCCATTATAATTATGTTTGTTGACTTTGGTACATAAAATTGAAAGCCCAAAAGTTACAATTTTTTATTTCAATTTACCAGAATTCTTGTATATTTTTTGTTTGTGTTTTAACGCGAAAACCACGTGTTTTAATAGAGATTGTTTATTTCATTTTTTTCAAAGGGTACTCAAATCTATTTGGTACATTATAACAAACCTTCTCCCATGTGGCGACGGGTTAGAATGCATGTGTCGCGCCCCCATTTCTACCTGTGGCTGTCGTAAGAGCGACTGAGGGTAATTCTGCTGTATAACATCTTCAGCAATGAATAAAAGAGTGAAAGCCGAGTTCAAGCCAGCAACCTGCCTGCTATTTCATAAAAAAACCTAACGTTTTGTAGAACTCTGATTGAGACATTATTTTTGTAAGTATCCGAATCCATTTTTCTTGATTCTATATGAACTATACATTAAAACGTGTTGTCTCATACCATTTTAGTTTTCAAACTAAAAAAATGATCCTCAAATTATATCTTTGAAAAATTCTTGTCACGAATATGGAGTACAGGCTTCCTATTCAAAAACTATCGCAAATCGGAACAAGATTCATAGAAAATTTCGACGGAAACGTCTTCGTTCCGACACGAGCCAAATTTGTGAGTTAGGCCCCAGTTCTAGGTGCTATCACTGACTTCCACTAACTTACCTCTCAAGACGTTAATTTGTTAAATGATGATATACTGCTCAATTATATGATGATTGAATTAGCAATAGTTCAGTAACTATTTCACCAAAGTACGTAAGTTCGATCCCCTACAAATCAATCATGATTGATGAACATTATCTTTTATAAAATCGCGTTTGTATTAACAAATAGTATCGACTGATTTTTTAGGGCACCTATAACTAGTACATTCCGTTATTCTTTCATTTTCGTATTTCTCTTTTTGTTTTGGCTTTTGTCAAAATTTGAGTTGTGTCTCTAACTGCCGTTTTCTATTCGTATCAAAGAAGATGGATAGATTGTAAACTCAGATTAAACGACATTTGATTGTCAAAAGTCATAACAAAGGCTATCCATCGACAGCATATTGAAATCAAAGTAAGTGCAAATAGATAGATTTGCCTGACTTTAGTAAGCAAAACAAGGGAAGGATATAATATTGAAAACGGCCGTAAGAGCTAGGGCAAATGACACGTTGTGCTGGCGGTCCGGCGCCGGAGCGGTGTCGCTGCGTCGTCTAACATATTATCTGTGGCATGTCACACGAGGCGCTGCGTTGCCGCACTGTCCTTGCGACAACTGAGACGAGGCGGGGAGGGGTGCATACGTTGTGACGACGGAGCAGCACCGCTCACTTGCAAATTGTCCAGCACTTCTGTGGTACCCGTGGCACCCATGGCACCCGTGGCACCGCTATGACACACAACGTTGTGTCGCCGCACCACTCATTTGTCTGCTGACATGATAAAATCTTTGCAAGGCATAAGATGGTCCCGCTCAATCGGATGAAACTCGCCTTCAGACCGTACCCAGGTGTCGTATCGGTGAACGGTGTCTGTGTGCGTTTGCGCGCTTTATTTGGAGTTTGACTTCTGTAACTATAGATTTTGTGTCCTTACCGTGCTCTTCAGTGCATCACATTAATCTTTACTTTCTCATATCCTTATCCTTATTCCTTTGTAATATTATTAAAGTGAAAATAACTCTATCTGTCTGTATATCTTCTACACAGCTACACCACTGAACTGATTTGGATGAAATTTTGTACAGAGATTATTTGAAACCCCAAATAAGACATAGGGTACTTTTATCCCGAAAATCCCACGGAAACGGGCGATACGTGGGTAAAACCGCGAAACACAGTTTACCTAAAATTACGGAAGCCTTACTCTCTTCTGCTACAAAACCCATAAATAATCGCCCAGAGCCCATAATTTATACCAACAAAGTTCCAGTTCTTAATATTGACAACAAAAAGACTCAGTGCTATAATTAATTTTAATTAAGCTCGGTTCTCAACTTTTATCTTAGATTCCTCTTATAACTTCGTAGAAACTTCACTGATTTTGTTTTCCCAAATTAAATTTGGTCGGAACAAATTAAGAAATTGAAATAAATTGATCTTTTGACTTATTCATACAACTTTATCTGGTGTAATGTTGATAATCCGATAAATGTTGAGGTATTTTATTATGTATATAACTGTGGCACTAGAGAAGTGTTGTTTACAAATCAATATTATATTATGTATAGATATTTCATAAAAATACATTTCGAAAATCTTTTTATATATCTAATATGAAAAATATTTGTAATGGATGTTTAAATGTATGTGTCTTGCGCCGCAACTGCTGAATGAATTTTGATTTAATTTCATAAATAGATAGGCTAGTTAAATGAGGTGAAGGATCCCCTTTATTTATCTCTAGAGTCCCAATTTAGCGCGAGGTGACTGAAGCCGCAGCTAAAAACTAGTGAACTACTGGCTCGCTCGCTGGCCTTTTTCGATCATCTTCAATCTCAAAATTTTTTATTTGCCTACAATTTTTTATCAAAACCGGATAAAAAATACTCCAGATATCGTCGGACAAACATTCACCTATTTGACCACCCTTATCTTCGTATCTGTCTTACCAATTTCGGTCTTCTTCGAACTCAACATTTTCTTTTGTCTAAACTATTTGACTATGAAATTTTATCAAGATCGGATAAAGGATACTCCAGTTATTTTCGGACAAAGGTTTTCTTACTTACATACGAAAATACAATGGCCCGGCCATCTAGACTTTGAGACCTCGCTCCACTTAGTCAATTTTAAAAAAATTCAATGCAAATCCCAGTTTTCCTGATCTTACACATGAAAGCAACAAAAAAATTAAGAAACATTAATTAACCTAAATAACAATGATATAAAGTTTATATCATACATATACATAATTGGTTCATTATATCATATTAATCTATACATATAATAAAATCGTAGACTAGGCGTGTCTGTACATTTAATATTTTCAAGAAAAAATGAGTGTTTCGTGTTTCATTTATGATTCTAAACTCAAAACAATGATTTTTAGAATTTTTGTCTGTTTGTCTGTTTGTCGGGCGTTTGTACGCAGTGAACTTCGAAACGGATTAACCGATTTAAATACGGTTTTCGATTATGTATTACGGCTAGCCCCTCGGAGGCTTTAGTGTTTATTTCATTCAAATCGGTTTACAAATAAAAAAGATATGAGGGTTCAAAGTGAACCATCAAAACATATCATCAATGCGCGTAGGTATATTAAATTTAATATCTTAAGTGTTATTTAAAGCACTTTTTATTGATAAATGTAGCCTTCTCTTGATCTCGAAAGTAGATTACGATCATGGCGGCTAATCACAACAAAGACTAACCAACATGCAGAAGATATTATTTGCGTCCATAAGCAAATATGTGTTAAATCCATGGAAACATCAACTCTTTTATTCTGAGAGTACACGACAGATTTCCAAAATGTCAATATTTTGCATAAAAATTTAAATTGAATTATTAGACTTATATATAACTGAACAGTGACACTTTTGTTATATTTAATGTAGGATATAGTTCGAACTTAAACCTTTCACGAGATATATTTTTACAAACGTACGTTTCTAAATCTTAAAAATTGTCATAGCACCTCTACTTCGAAAATCCACAAAGTACAGAAATTTGTAGTCGTATATAGTAGTAAAACATATAATTCTTGTTGCACAAGTAACGCTATCGAAAGATAATGAAATTTGCCATAGCAACGGACGTGAAATAATAACCATTCATATATAATACTGACAAACGCTTAAGCGGATTATAATTAATATCTTAAGTTATTGTTGGCTACTCATGGTAGTAACAAACAATAACACATATAATTTATATGCAGTATTTTTGATATATGGAATTCATAAGTAAGTCAGTACCTATACATCAGGTGAAGGACAAAATATGCACAGACTAACATACATACAATAAAATATTTACAATATTACTAGCACACACAACATAATTTACTTTTTCACACTGGTGTTGTGTTGCATTATGATTTCAACTGCATGTAAGGACTCTATCTAGAACATTTCCAAATAAAATCTTTCACATTTCATTACAGACAAAAAATCAAGAAATACGTCACGTGTAAAATCAACAATAGCGATGCGTCCAAATGAAATTTGTCTGAACGTGTTATGTATCGAGAAGGGTTTAACGTCGTGATTCGAAAAAGTAAAGCTATTTCATAGAAACGTGTTGAGATTCTACAATATTACTAGATAACACATGTGTGAATTCCAAAGAATACTGCATCTTATAATACTGCCCGGAATACCCTGTCATAAAAAAACTGTATTTATGTTCGTCATTTATATATCTGCCGAAATTTGTAATAATAAATAAATAATAATAATAATAATAAATTCTTTATTTGCTTGAAAACATGGTATAAATGTTGTTACAAGATACAAAAATCCAACATGTTTCGCTATGATACTCACAGCATGCAAATATGTTACATTTAAAAAAGTCAAAATTCTATACATATGTCAAATTATTTTAAATTAAATTATAATAGTAATAATAATACATCATAATAACATTATATTTTAAATTCTAAAAAATCATTAATACTATAAAAACATTTAATTATGAGCCATTGTCGTAATTTTTTTACAAATACTTTCCATGGCAGATTTTTTATTTCATTTGGGATTTTGTTATATATTTTTACACACATACATAAACAATTTTTGCTATATTTTACTAATCGCGGAGTTTCTTTAAATATTAATTTATTGGGCTCTCTTCGACTACGAACATTTAAATCAGACACTTTTTTAAAAAGATATTGATGCTTATATACAAATACCGATACTTCGTAAATATAAAGCGATGGTAAAGTTAACAACAGAAATTGTTTAAACAGCGGTCTACAAGACTCATCAGGCTTTATACGACACATTGCTCCTATACATTTTTTTTGGGCGACAAATGCTTTTATAAGATCAGTGCTATTGCCCCAAATAATAAGACGTACCGTAAAACGGACTCAACATATGCCTGGTACGTTGTAATAGCAGTTTTCAAATTTGTAACATTTCTCATTTGCCTTAATGCATATACAAATTTATTTATTCTATTACAAACATTATCAGTGTGTGGTTTCCAGTCTATATTTTGATCCACCGTTACACCAAGCAATTTAATTTGTTTAATTTCTTCTATTCTCGGAATGTCAATATTTAATTTATTAAATTGAATTAATTTTGATTTATCTAGATTAATTTTTAAATTATTAATGTCAAGCCAGTTTATCATT